>JAQBSW010001666.1:0-125842 GCA_029291075.1 Eudiplozoon nipponicum
ACGTAATGCACAGCAGGAGACACCAAACGCATTAATGGCTAGCATGGTAAATGCACCGTGCTTACATAGAGTGGAAAAGAAAAGCTCACAGGCCATTGGTTTACGCAAAATTTTGCTTGATTTAATTGGTACCGCGTAAATTAAATTTGAATTTCATTTAGGCAATATGTCGGTGAATTGTTCTTGAGCCGTAACAATTAAATATAATGACAAATCCAAATAAAACTGAATTGTTATCGACAAATGACTGTAAAAACATGACCATGTCTAATTTGGAAAATCATTTAAGAATTGTGAGAGTAAAATTGTGAAATTTTTACAATGTTAATGTTGATAATAACAGCTTTTTTAATATGTCAACTGTGTATATGGGCCTCATTGTACGTTTGGTTCCTTTGTCACTAGAGTTTGCATTGTTTAACATTTGAAAATATAAAGGAACAATTTCGCCTGCAGTTGTAATAGTTTTTAATGGTACCCTTTCCATGTGCAAAAGAATAAACAATTTTATCGTATACGATATCTATTTCATTTCTCATATACTTTATATAAAAATAGAACATGTCTATATAATACATATATATGTTTGTATATATATATATATATATATATATATATATATATATATTAAGAGCCAAAATTTATAAAATAAACCCAGAGAGAGTTTGATGTAAGGGAACAACAAATCAATTTTATGCATCACTTCCAGTTCAAGCTCAATTTCCCTAATATGCTTTTCTACTTGCATAAATCCGGCTGCAGTTTGCTTATCAAAAAACTTTCTTATGTGGCTAACTCATTTATTATATTGCATTTAGTAAATATTCAAAATGCTACATCTGGACAACTTACATGTGGAGTTTCAAAGTTATGTTGCCAAATTGCAGACATGCATTGCCCTATTGATTTGAAACGGGCGTCTAAGTAATTAACTGTCTGGTAGATCAGCCTACGTAAGTTGATCGAAAACTTGCGAATGTGTATTGTTTTATAATTCTTGAGGTCGAAAGCAACGCCTGTTTCTGTTCAATTGCTGTCAAGGTAATAACAAATTGGGTAATCATGGCGTTTGCGAGCTTTTTATAACAAATGAGAAATTTCAAAAGACATATATAAAGTAGTACTGATAGTTTTCCACCCAGAAACTATGTAGCAAATAGAGTTGCAAATATTAGGTAGGTTTTAATTTTCAGCAAAACCAACGTTAAGTAATTTAAGTTTAAATTTGGAATTTTTGACACGCCGTGTGTTCTAGTGACTGCCTAACTTACGTTACAGTTGTAAACGCCCCGGCTTCAAGTAAATGCCGTACGACGTTACAAAATCGATTAAGGTGCTCTGAATAGAGATTAGTTACTGATATGGGGGCCCTTAAGAGGGCCTGGTAATGCGTTCTCTTGAAGTCTTCAGAGTTGAAGATGTCCTAGAGCCTTGGGTGGACTCTGGTTGAGTTGTCGGTCCCGTGGTTGAGCTGTAATCGCGTTGTGGATAGTGTCCTGCAGGTCCTGCACTCAATTGGCTCGTCTCTCCGGTATCCCGCAACAAGATGAGTCACGGATGTAGTTAGTTGTTGGTGAAACTATCAAATCACCAGCGTAGGTATTGACAGCCAACAGAACGCACACGTGTGAAGCAGGTAGAAGGCAAATGCCACAACTGACTTGCATGGTAAATTACCGTGCTTAAATAGCATGCAATATGTGTACTTGCATACTATTGGTTAAACGTGGTTAAACGTGGTTAAACGGAAATTTGCTTTTTTCTCATTGGTGCAACGTAAATAAATTTGAATTTAATTTACGCAATATGTCGGCGATTGATTTGTGTCGTTACAACACTTTCCTCTCTGAAAAAAAAGAAAAAAATATTCCTCTCTGCGAGGCTAGATAAGAAATGCATGACAGAGTTCGAACCAAGTTAAGCAAAAGTATGATGAACCATAAGTGCTGGGCTTAAATATGCTTGTTGGTTGCTTCAACAATGATATGATGCCAGGTAACCACTAGGAATTGCTACACAAATTGTTAGCTCTAGTGGACGGTCATAGCACGTGAGGCAAAATAGAGCAGTGTAAGTTTTTGGAGCCGCAGCGTGAAGATTTCGAGGTAAATCGCCTCTGAATTTGCCAGGTTTAAGATAAAAACCTAAGCAGGTTGGATCGTTGTCAGTGTTTGTATACGACCAAAGGAGCTAAAGTGCTCGACGTTGTGGTCATGGCATTTGTAGAGTGGTCTTTGTGAAATAGATAAAGTTGAGATATGCATTGAAAGTGTCCTGTACCATGATATGAAGCTGATCACTACTTAGTGTTGCCACACGAAAGCGTTAGCTCTAAGTAGCTGGTCATACCAAAATAGGCAGTGTAATGTCATGTGTGAGAAATACATTATAATGTAAAATATATATACATTAAAATCAAAGGTAATTGCATAAAAATATGTACACGAACATTGCCTCAGAGATGGCATAATACCAAAGAACTGTTCAAAAATGCTACACAATTGTTAGCTAAGAACAGCTGGTTATGCCACGTGAGACAAATACTAAAAATTAACGTAAAGTTTAAAAAAAATTTTATAGTTAAATGTTAATGTTTAAAAAAAAAAATTAATTACGCGTTATACAAAGCAGGTTGAGATTGTGGGCAGACGGAGCCTGAGACGTGTGTAGAAGGTTGAACGCTCTCAGGATCAGGTGGTTCGATAAACGGTTTTAACCTGTCTATGCTTACTGATGTCGGTGTAGCGCCTTGCATAATGATGAAGTATTTTGGCTGTTTTAGTAAAATCGGGTAAGGACCGCGATACTTAGGTTGTAGTGGTGCAACAGCATTATTGTTGCGAACGAGTACTCTCTTGCAGCTGTGGAGCTGTGGGTGAACGAAGACTGGACGAGGCGTGTGTCTCAGCTGCTGTTCAGACATGTTACCGAAATGAAGTCGAAGGCGGGTAGCTTCGTTTTGTGGGTCATCTTGTTCCGGTAGTAGACGTGGGAGCTGACTAGGCAGGCGTAGATCCATGCCATACAAGAGTTGTGACGCAGACGTTTTAATGGATTCACGAGTACGGGAACGCATGGCCAGCAGAACTAAAGGTAGTGCATCGACCCAGTTGCCATTAATGGACGAGGATGCTAAAGCTGCTTTGAGTTCCCTATGCATTCTCTCTACCATGCCATTAGCTTGGGGATGGTAGGCAGTCGTCTGGCGTAAGATGCATCCCATGTACCGCAAGGTGGTTTTGAAACGATCAGATGAGAAGCAAGTGCCTCTGCCAATGATGACCTCATTGGGAACACCATAATTGGATATCCATGCAGAGATAAAACCGTTAGTTACTTCGTCTGCAGAAATGGTGCCAAGAGGTAATGCCACAGGCCACCGTGTAAATCTATCGATCATAGTTAGAAGGTAGCTGAAACCTTGAACCTTTTTCAGATGAACTATGTCGATGTGGACGATGGCTAGGCGAGAAGTAGACCGAAAATGTTGCAACCTAGAACGGGTGTGTCGTGTGATCTTGTTTTTCTGACAAATTGCACACTCTGAGACCCATCGTTTAACATTCTGCCTAAGTCTGTGACCCCAGAAACGATCTGTAAGAAGTCGGACAGTCGCTTGGCTTCCTGGGTGAGAAATTGAATGAATTGAATCGAAAAACGTTCTCTAAAGGCTGGACGGCAGAACTGGCTTGTTGGGCTGCGTACCCGTGAAGTAAACAATTGGTAAGCCTTCCCACAGACGGCATATGAACTTGGTTGGATGACGGGCTATTGATCTTTGAATATGAATGTCACCGCGTTGTTCAGTTCGTAGGAGAGTTGGCGTTAGTGCAGGTTCACTGAGTGCCACGGAGTTGACAGTGAATGGTGACGGCGAAGGTGGTTGTAGAGAGACGTCTAGCCTGGACAGGGCATCTGCAATGAAGTTCTGTTTGCCCTTGACGTGAAAGACGTCAAATTGCCATTCGCTTAGACGAGAAAGCTGTCTTTCCACTCTGGCAGGTTACTTGGCGATAGATGAAGTTGCGTTTCGAAGTGCGCTAACTAGTGGTGCATGATCTGTGGAAACAACAAATCTGCTACTGCCAATGATGCTGATAAAATGGCGCACTGCGTCGTGGATGGCGAGAAGTTCTCGGCTGAAAGTTTCGTACCTCGTTTCTACTGGTTGGAGAGTACGCGAGTAGAAACTGATAGGCTTCCAAACTCCGTCGATCTCTTGTTCCAAAGTGGCTCCAATAGCGAATTCAGAAGCATCTGTCGTGAGTAGAAATGGCTTTTCGAAATCTGGATGCGTTAGCATTGTGGCATTTGCTAACGAGTTGATGGCAAGTCGAAGTAATTCCTCGTCTTCGAATGACCAAGCAATGATGAAATTCTTGCTAAGTCCTTTTCGGTTCCGCAGGTGCCTGCACAAAGGATAAAGTTGTTTTGAAAGGCCTGGAAGGAACTTGCGATAATAGTTTAGTACTCCCAGGATTTTCTGCAAATCGCTCAAAGTCCTTGGTGACTTGATATTCTTGATTGAATTCGTCTTTGACAGCAACGGTTGAATACCTTGGGCCGTGATACGATGCCCTAAGAAGTCGACGGATGAAGTTGCAATCTGCGTCTTGTCACAGTTGATCTCTGAGTCCGTGGTTGGATAAGCGTGAGAGGACATTTCGTAGATGTTTCGCATGAGATTCTAGATCTGGACTGAATACCATAATGTCATCTAGATATGACATACAATAAGCAGAGTCGTCGCAAAGTATGTTGTCTATGAATCTTTGAAATGTCTGAGTAGCACACTTGAGTCCAAAAGGCATGTAAAGATATTCAAAAAGGCCAAATGGAGGGATGACTGCAGTTTTCTCGATATCCTCTGGTGCTACCGGTATGTGATGGTACGCTTGTCTGAGGTCAATCACTGAGAAGAAATTGCTGCCGTTGAGTTTTTCAAGTAATGTGTTGATATTTGGAATAGGATATGCATCAGATTTTGTCACTGAATTTAGCTTACGGTAGTCTCCACAGGCTCTATACGATCCGTTTGATTTTCAGACTAAGTGCAGTGATGACGCCCATGAACTTTTCGATGGTCTGATGATTTCCTCTTCCAAAAGCCTTGAGAATTCTTCTTGGGCAGCTTTTAGCTTAGCAGGAGCCAGTGGTCGCTTCTTGAGTGCAATAGGTTGTCCTTCTGTGACGATATAATGCATCGTGTTGGAGACTCGTAGCTCTGACTTGTTAAGATCGAAAAGCGATTTGTATTTTCGAAGAGCTGCTGATATCTCTGCTGAATGATGCACTGGGGTTGGCTGAATGACCTGTAACTCCAAACGCTCGGAGGCAAGTGTCAAAAAGCTTTGTTCAAGTCCGGTGAAGGGGTCGATGATCTTTTGATTGGCAAGATCAACAATGAGCCGAAATTTTAGAAGGAAATCAAGGCCTATTATATTATGTGAGACCTTGGCAATGATGAAGTTGTGGGAAAATTCACGTCGTAGACCTATGTTGAGTGTGCGGTATTGGCAGCCATAAGTTGGTATGGGCTCGCCTGTAGCTGTTGCGAGAAGAACGCCTAGCGACATCTCGGCCATTGAATCACCTTTGAGAACTGAGACTGCCGCACCTGTGTCTACGATGTACTCTTCGCCAGTTTTGAAATCAAGAAGGTGCAGAAGTTCTTTTGGCTGTTTGGCCAGGTCGTGCAAACAAGTAGGCTGGTGATTGCGACCGGCATTGTCTGTTTGGTTCTCTATGTGAAAAATTCGGCGTGGACGAAAAGAGTCGACAGGGATGTCGGATTGTAGTTGGCTTCTTCCCTGTAGCGCCGTTGATGCCGTTGATGTGCAGAAAGTACGGTCTTCTACTTCCTGCGCCAGACGTTTCCCGATACTGATGCACCCTTGTGCCTGCGGTCTGTTGTCCTCTCCGTCAGCTGTGGAAATTGACACTCAGTCGGAAATTCTTCGGAACGACAATGACAAACTTGGCAAGCATAAAAAACTTCTGGTGGTTATAACACCAGTTCTTTGGAGCATATTTATTAAAGGATTGCGGAGATCTCGATCGCCGCCTACCATTATAATTTGACTTGGAAACGAATTTTGGTCGAGAATTCACTTGATTTATCTCAGATTTGGTAATGGCCAATCCTTCTAGAACTTTGGCCATGTTCGCCACTGTTCTCTCTAAAGAGGAGATTCTATCATCTTGCGGGGGTGAAGAAAAGAATGATGGATTCACTTTGGGTTCCAAAACCCTATATTCTAACTCACATCTCTCAGATAAGTCATCTATAGAGAGAGTGTTGGGGAGCTGTCTGGCAAAGAGTTTTAATGTTTGGGGAAGATTGTTAATAAAAACAACCTTAGCCTCATGATCAGAAATGTTCGTTTTATACCAACGTTTCCGTAATTCCCTCAGTATTTCTATGGGGCCAAGATTTGGCATATCTAACTGCGCATATTTTTTTATTATCTGCTCAGTTTCCGTGGGTCCAAGCAAGGATTCTACCTCGTTTTGTAGGCCCAAAATGGGATTAGGTAGCTTCCTAATGGCCTCAAGCTTAGGATAAATCCGTCGCTGCAATTCAGAAGGTAGTTTAGCAAAAACCTTCGACAGTTTTTGATGACTGTCATAATCAGGAAACGGGGAGAAAGCGGAGTCTACGCGCATAAAAAATAGCTCACTATCTCCATCCCAAACAGGAACATCAATATCTAAAATTGGACCTGACATTTTAACAATCTTACGGGATCTTAAAAGCATAAATTAAAAGCAATATGAAAATATATAAATATACTTTAACGAAACGCTTACCCACAAACAGCTTCCACAGTTGAATAAGAGCAGAACAAAAAGTCACTGTTTCCAAAAATCCGAAGTTGAGTTGTTGAGTACGTACGGTGCCGTTTTGTACGTAGAAATGATGAACAAAGGCCCCGTTGGCCTTTGATGCCGATGTGTTATTATTATCCCAACAGATTTCCCAGAAAACCACAATCACGGTAAAGAAAACACAAATGTCAATCTATTATTATATCCCCCAACACAAACCACGAATATATATATATATACCCAAAAAAATTCACAGATGACCACGATCACGGTAGATAAAACGCAAATCTTAATCGATTTTTACCCCAAATAGATGAAAAAGGAAGTCAATTTTATTTATACCAAAAAAATCAGAACAATAATCAATATCCTGGCGCGGTCGCCAATTTTGTAAACGCCCCGGCTTCAAGTAAATGCCGTACGACGTTAGAAACTCGGTTAAGGTGCTCTGAATAGAGATTAGTTACTGATATGGGGGCCCTTAAGAGGGCCGGGTAATGCGTTCGCTTTAAGTATTCTGCGTTGAAGATGTCCTAGAGCCTTGGGTGGACTCTGGTTGATTTGTTGCTCCCGTGGTTGAGCTGTGATCGCGTTGTGGATAGTGTCCTGCAGGTCCTGCACTCAATTGGCTCGTCTCTCCGGTATCCCGCAACAAGATGAGTCACGGATGTAGTTAGTTGTTGGTGAAACTATCAAATCACCAGCGTAGGTATTGACAGCCGACAGAGCGCACACGTATTCACAGCCGACAGAACGCACACGTGTGAAGCAGGTAGAAGGCAAATGCCACAAATGACTTACATGGTAAATTACCGTGCTTAAATAGCATGCAATATGTGTACTTGCATACTATTGGTTAAACGTGGTTAAACGGCAATTTGCTATGTTTCTCATTGGTGCAACGTAAATAAATTTGAATTTAATTTACGCAATATGTAGGCGATTGATTTGTGTCGTTACACAGTAACCTAGACAGGCATAAAAGTATATCTAAAAGGCATACCTGGATGGCAACTAGATTGTCAAACTTTAAATATAATGGTATAAAGACAAAATGTTAACGTATCTTTGATTTTGTTTGGTGTCGCCTTTAACTTTATCGTTGAAATAAGATTTATTTTATATTTCCTTTTGTCGAAACAGCTTCTGCTGTTAATATTTAGTAAAACTAAATAATATTTTTACTTAAACAATCAATGATTGCACGGATGGTGGTAACAATTATTCAAACCAAGTTTTCGAGCTGAAGTAAGCATCAATCCCATTGTATTTAACCAGTCATCGAACAAAATCTCTGTGACTGATTGTAGTTTTGCTGTTGTTTGACGTCTGATTAAATACAATGAGAAAATTGCTTACTTCAAGCTCGCAAATTTGATTGGAATAAATGTTTATTTTTCTTTTAAGCATAAACTTTTTTGTGGGTGGCCTGCAATTTTATATGAATAAACGAATAATTATAAGGCAGCGTTCGCAAATATATGTTTGCATTTATCCAATCACCGAAATAAAAAGTTTAACAAAAGTACAGTTATATATTTTCAATTATTTATTTTTTTAATACGCCAAATTTCTGGCATAAATTGAAAGAATAGCCGAAATATACACAATCCTCAGGTGAAGATTCAGTGCGGTAGGTAAATTGTTAAACGATAAGAAACACATAATAAAAAATTATTTTTAGCTAAATTTAGCCATGTCAACCGTTTATGATTGAGCCAAAGCCGTTAAATAGAATAATAATTTATACGCAAGCACTGTTGACAATTTGTAAGATGTTTTAAATGTAAATAGATTTACCACAAATATTTTATGGATATATAAATATTTAATCATTTAAGTTACAAATGCTAATACGAGAATATTTTACGCGACTTATATGTCCAGTCGTAAAGAATGCTAGAAAGAAAAATGAAATTTTAAAACATGGCAGAACAATCACCTGGATAAACTATTTAGGAAGGTTATCTAAGCCTATATGCTTTATTTTAACTGTAGAATAAACTCTTTAATCGCAAATCGTAGATATCTTTAGCATAAAGTTGTCTATATTTCTTTTAAAGACCGTATTTATTAATAAGTTAAATAATAAATACGTTGAACATTTCAAACTTACCATTGTTTAGTAATGTTTTAACAGAAGACAGTGATAATGATTTGCTGGCAAATATTGAAACAGTTGCAACAGAAAATGAACAACTTTCCTATGAAGCGTTCTAAATGTAATTGAATGAAATGTTTTTTTTCTCGAAATGAGTACATGAACCTATTAGAAATTGCTTGCTCAAAGAAGTCTAAAAACAATTATTTAAATTAAATCCTTCAAGTTCATTGGTCTTGATCATAATAATTAGGATATACATAAGTTCTAATAAGCGTGCGACACCGATAGCAAATGAACTTTAACAAATTATTAAAATGGTGAAAGTTAGTTTTGTCATTATCTAATGGAAATTCGGAATATTATCCGGTTATCGTAGTGGATGCAATTTTTTAAAACATTTTAAGCAGAATGTACGCGTTTAGTACTTATCGAATTTTAGTTTCTCAACGGCGGTACTTTTTCTTTTAAGAATCTCTGCAGATAATAAACAATTTTTATGTGGGCAGTTCTGATGAATAAAATTGCTTTCTGATATTCATCCAATTACCACCTTAAGTACCTTATGTAAAAAAATGAATTCAGGCCTTTAAAAGTCCTGGTCCTCCTAATAAAAATGGTTGACACGCTCTTAGAATAAAAAAGAACTCACGTTGAAATGCAACACATTATTGAATGACGTTTTAGTTAAAGAAGTTTGAGTATATTCTAAACTAAGACTAGGTTCTGATTTAGAACGAAAGATCAGATTATATTCTTCTTGCAAATAGACATCAATCAGTAGACCAATTGACGCATTTAGAATGAGTTATTTTAATATCTAAATTTGTTTAAAAAAGAATATTGTGCTATGTTGTTCGACGACAGATTAGATACAACTTGATTGGCGTGTACTTCAAGCAATTAAAAAATGTTTAATTGTTTTATATGACGAAAGTTGCAAAAAGTTTATTTTCGTAACTGCATAGAAATTATGCAGCCGAAATTTCCAGTCAAGTATAATATATGCGAGACTACTAGATGTGTGAGCCGTATATCTAATATTTATTTCCATATAAATGCTTACTGGCTTGATACTCGCTAGACAGTATACCGTCGTACTCTGATGCTGATCGTGGAAGGTTGAAGCACGTCGATGCGTGTGACTGACAATTGTTTTGCTATGTTGTTCGACGACTGGTTAAATACAATGTGATTGGTGTTTACTTCAAGCCTGCAAATTTGATTTAAATCAATGTTCCCACCACTCATGCATTTAATGATTATTTAATTTAATTACTCAAAGATAGTTTTTATGTTATTTTTGCGCATCTTTTTTGAAAAGGCATTGCTCCGCATTTTGTGGAGAAACCGAAGATTAAGAAGGCGGGAAAGAACGTCGTGTTCGAATGTGTTTGTGAGGCAGATCCGTTGCCTACAGTCACCTGGAGCCGGGTGGGAACTGTGATCAACAACTCGGACAAGCACAAAATCAGCTGCGTCAGTCAAGACCATATGCACACCTTGGCGCTAGAGTTAAATAATCTCACGGTTGAAGATGGCGGTGAGTACATGGTTAACGCGAAAAATTCAAATGGCGAGTCCACAGCAACAATTAACCTCAACATTGGACAATCGAAACAGTGAGTTTCTAGTTTGATGAAACACTAGAAGATGGTCACTATATTACAACTTTAATTCGCCAATACGATATCTAATTTTGTTTCGGCTTAGTTACATTATTGTAGGTAACTTATATGTTTGACGCACTGTTAGGTAATTAATAAAAGTTTTTTATACTTTATGTTTATATAAGGCACGAATATGGATTATATTACATACTTTTTATTTTAAAAATCTCAGCATATTTATTTACTTTATTTGAAATGTATAAAATTAATTTGCTTAAGGAATATTTTTATAAACTTTTCGATTAAAATTGAAATTGTTAAAGTCATTTTTTGCTTGAATTAATTGTTGTGGATAAGTATTAGAAGGAAATAATATTCCTGCTGTGTAGCGAAGCCTGCAGAATATTTGTCACATTAATGTGATATTTTAAGAATCCCGGTATTTCACCCGTTGTTTAAATTTAAGAAAAACAGAAAGTAACTTTTTCAGTTAAACTTAGATCTGTGTTGCGGCTGACATTTCATACCAAAATTCGAATTCTCGTAAAAATGATTTTTGAGTTGATTTGCCATGTCACATTAGAGAGTTGTTTCTCATGCCTAATATTATATAATTTCAAAAGGTATCAATTTTGTTCACCATTGCATTTGAAATTGAAATCACAAAACCACAATTTTTCAACAAAAAAACTAATTTATTCTGAGATAAAAGGATTTTAACAAAAATGTGCAAGTAATGTGAAGTAAAATTTTTACAATTTAAAACGGGTCTAATTTTACCTATCATCTTATTATACTATGCTGTAGATTTTAAATAAATCTCGAGGTTCACTGTTATGTGATTAAATATTAAAAAGAAAATATGACTCAAAATGTAAACTGTTCACATTTTATCAACTGCCGTAATACCTCTTCCGCAATTAACGTTTTAAACTGAAAAGAGAATTTTTTAAACTATCTCGAATCCATACGGCTAACTTCTCTAATTTGACGGTTTTCTTAGTTAATTACACTAGTATTACTCGTCTACATATGGAAATTAATTTGTATTCTGTGCATTATTGCAAGACAGAGGAATCATATTGTATGTTATAACAGTCTATCATTCATTTATGCGATACCAAAATGCATACAGAAAACGTCTTATTCCTTGTAAAGATTTGGTTTCAGCCGGTGAGAATTTTATCGAGATGTGAATTCGTAACACATGGACCACTTAGTAATAACTTACAAAATTTGAACTCAGAGGAAATGCACTAGTTGGCATAAACACAATGTGTGATACTATTTACTTTGATGTTCCTTTTTTTGGCCACTCATCATTTGAAGTCCTTTTCATACTGGCAACACAGATTATATTTGGACAATAAAACTAGAAAAAATGGACAAAAAAATCTCCTAATTACATGCTAATTGGGACAATATTAAAGTAAGGTGTTTATATAGGTATTCTCAGTGTGAAATGAAATAATTAACTCACTATATGAATATATATTAACATTGAAAACAATAACAGTTTGATGCATTATTATATAAAAGAAGGGATCCTGGAATCTTTTCTATGTCTATGAATTTTGAGATGGAGGGCAAATCGCTAACAAGGAGCAAAATAATCAATTTTAATATTTTCTGCATCGATTGGAATTTTTAGGACATTATCGCAGTATTAATGACGCCCTTCAATTAAAAATTTAAATACTCACATAATTCCGGTTGTACATGACTATCGTGAATACATGTATACATTATCGTGACGTACCTAATAACCAGTTAACGAGTGCCTACAGTCAGTTTGTTTATCTCGTCAAGTAAATTATACGAGCATCATCTAAACATCAGTTCCGATGTAACTAACCAGCCGCAAAACATAGCAAAACTACCGTTAATCACACGTAGTGATGTATTTCGACCTTCCATGATCATCATCAGAGCACAAAGGAAAACTGACCAGCGCCGATTAAACTGCGATGCATAACCATGGAAACCAAAGTAGATTTACAACTCTCACATCTAGTAATTTAGCATGCATATGTGCGTTACCGTCTTGTTCTTGCTTGTTAGATTACTCTCGTGCTATGTTGATGATCATAGCAGGATGAAAAGCCTCTGTACGTGAATTATCGGTAGTCATTCTATATTGTGCGAATGTTTAGTTATAATGAGATTGGAATTCGCGTCAAACTTGCAAACACTGATTGTTTACCATTCTGACATAATAGGTGTCGCACTGCGAAAAATATTCAATTGAAACTGACGTTTTTGTTTATGATGCAATAACAGCATTACTATTAATATGGAATTAAGAAACTGAAAGTTACATTTTTGTTTGAGTGCACATTTCTCTTGAATTTCGAAATAATGTGCACAGAATAAATGCAGCCTTTATTCGACGAGAAAATTCAGCTTTATTTCCAAGGAAGACCATAATTCATTTAATGTGTGTGTGTGTGTGTGTGTGTGTGTGTGAGAGAGAGAGACAGAGTCTGTCGAGGCATTTTGCACTTGTGTTTTTTTTCTTATTACATATTTATAAGATATATTTCGGCCTTAATACGCAGATTCATTTTATTACGCAAGAAATCTAATTCAAGTGTGTTTACAAATAAAAATAATTTAGCAATCTACCAGAATGAAACATAAGTGCCAATGAATTGTTTCATTTTACAAAAGCACTTTTGGTTGAACATTATTATGTAAAGGACAAACAGTGATCAAGAAATATAAGTTAAAAAGATAAACTGTCATTGTCTGTGTGGGTGGTCGTGGAACCGTTTTAATACCAAGTTCGCAAACCTGATTTAAAGAATGATTATTCACAATCGACATTTAAGAACACCATGCCATATTTGGAGTTGCATTTCAGCTTAAGTGAGTAGATGGGTACTGATTGCATTTAACATTATTTTCATTTATTCACTACCCAAAAGACACATTCGTTTGTACCATATTTAAACAAGACGTGAACAAACAAGAATTCGATCATATTTATCAAAAAAAATTCGTCATCTTCACGCTTTTTTTCCCTTTCCAATAATTTCTTATCAGTTCTAGCTGTGCAAACAGAAAACCTCACACGATGAAAAAAATGTATCCAATTTAATGCACAGCTACAGCCATGTCAGGCACTTTCAAGTTTGGATAACCAAATAATGAACAGGTTAATTCAGAAAATATAGCAACATTTATTAATATAAGGAAACCTTGCTTGATGGTTTAATAACAATCCGATATTTTGAGATAGTTCTACTTATTAAACCAGTAATTACTTTTAAATATTGGACAAGTAATTATTTAAATGTTGAGTTTTGGTGCTCAGTGCTGTCCTTCTTGTTGTGGATTTGAACGCATTTTTCTTTTGCGGGACAATTAGTAGCACTCGTAAGTTGGTTAAATCTTGAATCCTGTACATTTCCAGGTGCACCGATAATTGGCCATGATTGATGTGTTTTCACTTGTCCCTATTTTAAGCCTTCCAGCAGCGGCTTGTTTGAAAATAACGTTGGAACAAGAAGAGTGGAAAATCTTATTGCAACGAAATTTTCAGATAATCAGCTAATGGAAGGCTTAAAAATAAAGGGACAAGTGAGAACCCATCAATCATGGCCAAATATCGGTGCACCTGGAAATGTACGGGATTCAAGATTTTACCGACCCATGTACACAACTCCTCACAAACTATTGCACATATATTAGTTCTCTGCAATAAACAGTATCTAACTGTTATATATTTTATTTATTCAGGTCATGATAACGACAAAATTTTGATTGAGGCCACTGTGAATAGATTTTCTTGAGTAACACGTGTTCAGCATAACTTGTACTTCTCAATTATGCTGAAATTTTGCCCATCTCGATAGTTATTGTTTTGGTACCCGGTACCGGTTCGCTATTTTGAAAACCACTGAGTTTGCGCAATATGTGGGTTTAGTATTTTGAGAACCAATGTGTTGTTACTTTATACAGGGTATTCATTTTTAAATTCATTGAGTTGGTAGCCTTTACAGTCTCGGTTTAGACTATAATCAGTGAGTTAGTTTTGAGCTCGCATTGTCTAAGACCTTCTATGTGGTTCATTCCAATTCTGCTTGAATGCACATTTTTTATGGGATTGTGCCATTCACCTGTCCCACGTTTCTTGATAAAATACATAGAGTTTATAATAGAGTACCAGCTCTTACTGATGAATCGCTAGTAAGCCCGAGACGTACACCTAAATGGGATTACACCCTTTGTTCATGCTGACTTTGGCATATCCTGCTGGTCCAGTTTGATCTAATTTGTTATAAGATACGCAACAAATATATGAAGTTTTCGTTCGTATATCATACAATACCGCGATTGGCGGTAGTTTTGCTATGTTGTCCAACGACTGGTTAAATACAATGGGATTGGTATTTCCAACAAGCTCGAAAACTTGATTTAAAAAATTGTTACCATCACACGCGCAATCAATTATTGTTTAGTTTTATTGCTTTTATATATATGTCGAAAAGCCGCGAATAGTAAATGTTCGTGATTGCATAGAAATTGTGCTACCGACATTTCCATTCAAGTTCACTGTATGCGGGACTGTTAGATGTGAGAGCCGAATGTCTAATTTTGCTTTCCATATATATGCAATGCGGTTTGATCCTCGATAATCAATTTGCCTTCGTACTATGATGATAATCCCGGAAGGTGGAAACGCGTGAGTGCGTTGTGCCTGGCGGTAGTTTTATTAAGTTTTCCACGACTGGCTAAATACAATAGGATTGGTGTTTACTTCAAGCTCGCAAACTTTATTTAAAAAATTGTTACCACCACACGTGCAATCAATTATTGTTTAATTGTATTGCTTATATATGTGTATTTGGCGAAAGCTGCAAGCAGTAAATGTTCGTGACTGCATAGAAATTGTGCAGCCGACATTTCCAGTCAAGTTCAATGTATGCGAGACTGCTAGAGGTGAGAGCCGCATATCTAAATTTAAATTTCCAAATATATTCAATGCGTTTTGATCCTCGCTAGTCAGTTTGCCATCGTACTCTGATGATCATCATAGAAGGTCGAAACGCGTAAGTGCGTGCGACTGGCGGTAGTTTTGCTATGTTGTCCGACGACTGGTTAAATACGATGGGATTGGTGTTAGTTTCATAATAGTATTTTCATACGAAACTGGTCAACATTGGAAAAAGGAGAAATTTTATTTGTATTTATGCAATTTAATGATTTATTATACTTTTTAATTACACGACTTGATAATTGTAATATATTTTTAATGTTACATATCCTTTTTAATTTAATGTGTATTGTTTAGCGAATTTTTTAATGAAACTTTGGCTAAAAGCTTACAATCAAAAATTAAATAAAGCTTATTTGGATCAAGATTTGTAATATTTGATAATTGAAACACATTTAATTTTCCTGCTCATTATACATACATATTTTTAAATTTCAATTTGGCAATATATATTACATAAAGTTGTATAAATATATTGCTGTCAGATTCGACTTTTAGAATTGGTAAATATTTAAATATAAAAAGGAAAAAACACATGCTAATGGTTATATAGATTTAACGTACAATTTCTAACCGTTAATGCAGAAACTTATTCGAAAATTCAATTTTTTTACTCGCAGTTGCCCAAATCTTCTCTAGGGCATTTTATGCCTCTATTTCGGGCTGATTTCATGCAAAATGTTACGTTCCCCATGTATTTCTTATTCAGTCATTATTGCTCCCTCTATCTTGCTCCAATTGAAGTGCTTTCATTTAGTAAGGTTCAGAATATCTTTATCTCTTAAACCATCTCTATCATGATCATCCGTATTTCCGTGCTTGGCCTCTATTCCTTTCCCCTTTGTTCAAAAATGCATTTGAACTGCCCGGTACTCTTCATCTCTTTCTGTAGTTCTTGTTCGTTTTTCGACCACCAATTCTCTTGCGAACTCTATTTATCTCTGTCGCTTTGTTTTTATTGTTCTTCATCTCTCTATCTAGATCTCAATTATTCTCTCTCCCACTTTCGTTTTTACCTGGCGTCACGCCTTATCTCCTTCTGTCTCAAATTCTCTCTGACTTCCGGTCAATCTGCCCTTTTTTCTTTGTATTTAATATTCTTTTGTTGTTGTTCTCTACATTTCGCATTCTGCCAACCAGTCTCATACTGTTATTCCGAATTATCTGTTACTCTCTTTCTCTCTCTGATGCATATTAGTTCTCATTTAAGGTCTCAATTTCTTTCTCTCTTTATCTTGCACTCGCTCTCACTGGTTCGCTTTCTACCTTGACTTTTTCCCCTTTCTTTCTCTTACACGCTAAATCTCCTTAGCTCTGCATTCCTTTTGTCCCCACTCACTTAAAATCTTGCAATCCCTTAGTTCAGCACTTTTTCTCTTTCCTACTTTTGCTTCTCACACCCTGTATAGAACTGGCATTCACTAGTACTCTACCTCTTACTCACTCTTGTTTCCGTTTCTTACTCCGAATACCGATTTATCTCGGTTTTTTATCTATTTCTCTTTCGCAGTACAACCATAGCAATCTCTATCAATTTTGTCTTTCGTTCTCGATATTTTCAGCGCACGTAATACTGCGATTTTTCTAGCGCGTGTAGGATTTCCTCCGCACTCCCTTGCTCTCTCTATCCTTCTTGTTATCGCTCCCACTCTCAATTTATTTCATTTGCTATCGTTCCATTTGTCCATTTCTTGCTCCTCATCACTTTGCTCTGGCTCCAACCCTTCTATTTCGCGGTCACACTCGCTTACTTATACCGTCTTTAATGTTCAACGCTTTAATTCAGCACAAGGCCAATAAACTCTAAAAAAAGAAAAAAAATATATAAATAGAAAGCTTTGTAATTGCTAATAACTTACAAAATAGGAAATCAATTTTAAATCGAAAGTATTCCTTTCTGCCAAAAAATTATGCAATATTTGGAACATTATTCTTATCATGCTGTACACATTTTTATATTATAAATAAAAATCTGTGTGTGTATATGCCTAGACTTGATTATACTATATCAAGATTGATTTATTTATATTAAATAGATACAATTTTACATAATGAATTCGACATTAATTTGAAAACATATGCTTGTATTCGTGACTGCAAGCCTGCTTTGAACCAATCTTCCATTTTATTTCGGCCCTCAAATTTCCCTTTAATTTCGCATACAATTCTAAAATTTAATTCCAGTACCTGTGCGGGTGCTGATGATATTCCTTCAAATCGAGTTAGCGAGATTGATTTAAACATTGATCCAACGCTCTGCTGCTGAGCATTGGATGTCGAAACGCGTCAGTACTGTGTGACAAATGGAGGATATTCTATGTTTAAATCAAGGTTCCGCTCTTGATATAAACACCAAGCACATTATAAATAACATTTATTTAAATCAAGGTTAAAGTGTTAATTTAAATAATTTTTGTCACCGCCCTCGCATCCAAAGTTCGTCATAATTCTATGTTGTTTGGCCGGTTAGATATAATGAGATTAGCGTTTATACCAAGCTTTATCTAATTAAAAATATAACACTACCAATTAGAGATGACTTTAGAATAAGTGCGTAAGCACAAAATTTTATAGGATCTACTTTCTGTATTGTGGTAATAAAATAAAAATTATATAAAAGTTAAATAAATAACTGTCTTGTAAGCAACAACTCCGCCGTTTTCCTAAGAAAAGCATAAATAAACAAGGACAACCTTTTAGAAGCGTAGCATACAAGGATTGGTCTAATTAAAAATATTAAAAATAGAACGTTGACTTTCTAATTCAATTTTCTAAATTTACATATTTGTACATTTACTTTACGTATAATCGCAGTTTTTTCTTATATATTTGTCTTTATTACAAGCCAATCATCGAATAGGAAGCAAATGCAGCTCATCATGTAGAGCGTTATCGTAAATATTTGGCACTCATCAAATACTCCCAAAAATTGCCGGTGCCGGGATTTGAAATAGAGAACGTTTGTTTCCGAGACAGCCGTTGTATTTGGCGCCAAAGTAATTGGGTTGCGTTGTATGAAGCAAAGGCCACCTGGTTAATATCCGAGTCGTGGCGAAAGCAGAAATTAGGACTAAACCGGTCAACTTGATAAATTCCATTTTCTGTACTATGAAAGAATAATATTTTATTGACAAAACGCATAAAATCAATTCCTGCAAGTACCTGTTGATTAGATATTAATACACCGAGTATGATTGTGTCTACTCAGAATTATAGATGGCTTGTGGCCAGGTCAAACTTTAGGTTTAAAGCAATGCAAAATAGGATCCAGCTGAAGAATTTGTATTGAGTGTGTAATTTCTGTGGCGTAGTAGTTGATTTGCAAGACTCTAAATTAAATGCTCCCTCGTTAATATGTGGTCCGCTGCAGATCTGAAAAATATTTGATGAGTGCTCAATTAGGACGGAATAAGCTAACTTGACGAATTTTATATGCTATATTATGCTGTTTGGTGTATACTGACGTCATATTTTTACAAACGTTCAGTCGATGTCACTACGGAAGGTTGCCTGTTGCGTGTCATTTAATTACAGCTATTGGGCGCCTAAATTCAGCCTTAAGCCTGAAGAAACGCCAATAAGACTCCCCTTTTATTAACGACAGGTAAATTTTAAAATTTGAATGTAAATGAAAATCGCTTGTACTACGCGGCTTCGGTTGCGCAATGGCTGCATTGCAAGCACATAAATACAATTATACCCTGCTTCAAAACGCAGCCACGGAAGAAATGGCATGAACTTGGTTTGTTCTCAAAAGGAAGAATGTAATTTTTTCTCTTATGTAACACACATTTTATATTGATCTTACACATATATGGTTAAAACCTGTGAATGACGGCATACCCATGTATACTTATTTCGTTTAAAAAAAAAAGTGCATTTATTGCGTTGAAAGTAATGCCAGTTGGTGATAGATAAGTTTTGTTTCACAACTTGTATAACGTCATAATCCCGCGTTTTCAAACACTTTTTCTCGTATAAGACCAAGTGGCAAAGCGCCGAAATTTCTGGACAAGCCGCTTATTACAATGGACAAGGCAAAAGGTGAAATTGTCGTTACATGTTTGTTGGAGGGAAAGCCTCGACCAGAATTGAAGTGGTACTTTTCAGATGCCTTAATTGAACCAACCCCGGGGAAACGGTGGTGGACCGTAACTGATGATTCGGAAGATGTCTTCAAACTGGAGATGCGCATAAGTTCACCGCAACCCAATGACGCCGGCACTTATAAAATAACTGCAAAGAATGCGCACGGAGAGAGCAACGCCAACATAAACCTAAATTTTTCCGGTTAGTCAAACTCGAAAATATTTGATATTGGTGAATTTTAGGCGTGTCCGATTTAACAAATTTAAAAATTATTTTCAAATTAAGTTACGAGTTATTCAAATGGCATGTGGATATGAAGTTATAGATTCACCGTTATTTTAAAAAAAATCCTATTTTCTTGTCTTAAATTTTAATCATTCGTTAAAAAAATAAAAACAAATTCAAATGTCTTCACAAATTTCAAAAAATAATTTTGACAGACGCGTTGGATATATAACAAGATATTTGGATTAAAAAAAGATGAGACATTTACAGAAGAAATGTATTTGCAAAAATGCATTAAAACTGATAATAGAATAGAATAGAATAGAAAAGAATAGAATAGAATAGAATAGAATAGAATAGAATAGAATAGAATAGAATAGAATAGGATAGATTTAAAATAAATTTTCGGAAATGGGCTTCGTTACATATGTCTCATTTTTTATAAATATACACTGGCGCATGATATTCTCTTATTGGTTGTGTACTCTGGTTATTTAAAACACGTTTTAGCTGTTGTTTAACGTACGCCGTTGGTGGTTCATCATTAGCTGTAATACCACTTATTTTATCTGCCGAGATTTGCGGTTTGTAATCACCGGTTTACTTGTGAAATTGATGCTTTTATACTATCGCCATACATTAAATGCATATCGAGTAATACTAATGCGAGTGCTGTTAGCCAATTGGGATGTTCACGTGACGCACTGATTTCTGCCTTTAGTTCGCGATGTACGCATTGATCAAGATCGTTACTCTTAGAATTAATCTCTGATATTCTAAGAAAATCGACTTCCAGGAACTGTCGGTTATCTTGAACGATTTGTGTCATGAAATTTGGACTTCAATCAGTGACAACTACGTCTGATACTCCAAATCTTGCCATCCAGCGTAGCAAGAGCTTATAGGTAATGGTCTTATCATCTCGACCAGTTAGAGGTATTATCCCAAGCCTTCTTACATGTCAATCAATTATTGCCATGCAATAACGCAAACCATCTACATTAAGAAGGGTTAGTATTTCAACATAGATAAATCTAAAACTAACATTAAACAACACGGAAAAGGCAAAATATAAGTGAGTATGACAAAAGACTTTCGAGAGTTGAAATAACCGACATGCTTTAATCAATTTGGTAATATCTCGTCAAATGGTATGCCACAAATAACGCGCCTGTAACAACACTCTCGAAGCATCCACATAAGAATGACACAAATTGTAGTATTAATCAAATACCGGGCGTCGACAGTCTGATGGAAGCCAAAGTTTATTAGCCACTTCTCCTGCAATATTATATGCGATTACATTCGAATCACCTATCGTGAAATTATTAAATCGGTCGAGATACCTTCATCACTATGATGTGAGTTCTTTATCTGTTTGAGGTATCATCTGAATGTATTTCCATGGAGACAGTTTGACAATCTGATGGACTAATGAAATTATTTCAATGCGAGATAAACAATCAGCCAGCGCATTATATTGCATTTCAAATGACTGATGCTAAAGTTCAACTCACTAAGGCGAATAATTTGCCAAATTAATCTTTGCGGATTAATTTGTGAACTTACCTGTAAGACCTCCAAAAACGAAGCATTGTCGATACTCATTTCCAAGAGGTAACACAGGAGATATCGTTCAAAGTGGAGGCACGGGTCGTGCAGATCTAGTTATTCTCTTTCCGTTGCTATTATTTTCGTTTCTGTGGATTTCATCTTTCTGCAAAAAAATGCAAATAGATGCATTTTACCATCGAATTTTTTGTTCTAGTGTGGCGCAATGGGCTACGTTGGATTAGTAGTTTGACAGTTTCAATGATGCATTGTACTGAACGGCATGCAGTGCTGAATAATGCGAAATCAGTTCTTTTATTCATTCGAACATCAGCTTGTATTTTGCGTCTCAGCGTAAATGCGAGTTGTACTTAGGTGAATACAGCCATTGGACATGTCTTATCAACTGTGTTTGTAGTTGTGACATCATCGGAATAAAGGACTTGGAATATTTAGACATGCCGAAAAAGTCCGCAGTTCCTTCGTATTCATTAGTGCTGGAAACTTTCAGATAGCCTAGATTCTGTCTTTTAGGGTATTTATAATGCCATGCCTAATAAAGTACCCAATAAATTTCCCATTTTTACCATGACTAGCACTAGACTAACAGACCAATACAAACGAGGGTCTACGTGACGTCTGTCAAATGCTATTTGATATCATCTTAGGCTATTATCACATCATCGACGTAAGAATAAGTACGTGGAAGTTTCTTTAAAAATTTGTTCATGAATCTCTGAAATGTCTCTGTTACACTGTACAGACCAAAACGCACACGCGTATATTAATTTTACTCAAAAAAATGATGACAGCTGTTTTTGCAATGCATTCTTAGTCGTAAGGAATACGATGCTTAGCTGAGCTTAGATCAAGAAAAGTAAATCATTTGCGTTGGATTATTTCATTTATAATAGCTTTAGCGTTGTCTTTCGGATGTCGATCTGGATTGTAACTTTGCTAAGGGGACGAGAATCACCGCATAATCTCGAATCACCAGCGTATATCTTGACTTGCATGTGAATTGGCGACGCACATAGACTAGAACTAGGACAAATAATACCGTCCTCCAGCATCTTATCTATAATGATTTTGGCAGTCTGCAACTTTTTATGATCTAAGGATCGAGTTTTGGCAAATTACTGGCGAGCCTCTTGTTTCTATATGATGCCGCGAAGTTAACATAGCTGGCCTGACTGGATCTGATATTTTAATTTTTATTTTATTCGGAAAACTGTTGATAAGCGAATTTGAACGAGTTGTTGCTCATGAGAGAAAAACAGAACAATTGTCACTAACAAAAAATGTACGCAAAATAACTTTGGCTATATCAATTTCCATAAAATCCAAGGCACGTACGCTAATTGGCAGATTTGCGAAGAAAAGCGTCCTCAAATATTCGTTATAAGCCGAGTGAGAATTTAAGATTTTTCAAGCCACGTGTTTTAATAGCTTGACCGCTGGCAGCATTTTGCTTTAAATCGGTGCTGCAAGGTATTGGGAAATTTGGTGTTACTAATGATATTGCTGCACCTGTATCTACCAAGAATGCGACCCGCGAGAGTAGATCTTAAACAACTGTTAATGACGCGGTTTGTTGAGTGACAAATGTATTATGCACAGATCTTACTTTCTTTATATTTTTCTGAGTATAAGACTAAACGTGGATCCTGGGTGAACTGCTTATGGTCCACTATGAAAATTCATATTCCGTGGCAGTTTCTTGTTCTTTGTCCCCATATACAATAATTTATGCACCAAGTATTGGGACCGACTGCTGAGAAACACCTATCTGATTTTGGACGACTGATGGGATTTCTGCAATCTGGTTAGTTTACATTACTTTGCTGACAATGTGGTGAAGGGCTTCGACGCCCCCTCGTTTTGTTGGCGGCAAAGGACAGGACGAACTTTGCGATGACTGGTGCGGGCGATACGATGGCAGGCTCGAAGCCTACATCCAATGGTTATGGATTATTTCTGAGGTGTGACAATACACTGGAGACTTGACTCTAAAAATTCTTAAACTCATATGAAAGTGTATTGTATTTACAAATCTGATCAATCAAACATATTTGCATTTGAGTGTTGAGACATTTTCACCAAATTTTTCACACAATTATCATTTAAACGAAGGATATAAGCACAACATTAGTGAAACTTTCACAGAAAAATTATAATTTAAATGTTTCTAAAATAAATTCTGTAACTTTAAATTTCACATATGATCAACAGTAAATTTATTCTGAAAAAAATTATGAGATTTGGATTTAACACGAAGAAAACTCAGATTTAAAATTTTTATACACCAAAAATTATTTCAGTAGAGCGTTTAACAATTTTATATTTGTCAGTTTGGATAGGTCTTAAAAGTTACACGTATAATGTTTTTCTGTTTAACGATAGTTTTCTTATAATTGAACTTTATGACATCACATAAATTAATTGTTGATACGAAAAATTAATATTTGAATGTTTATAAAAATGCTTATTTGTTCATGGGCGCTAGATTATAGGTCCCAAACGATCAGTCAATTAGCTTTTCAAAAATTGCACTAAAAAAGACTATTTATTTCACTATAATTTATATACTGAACAAAGTTCATTACACGTACTCTTATTCACTTGAAAATCTTTTTTAATCAGAAATCAGTTTTACACGATGACACCAAATGTGTTCGCGCGAGTGCACTTTAGTTGCAGTTCATATTGGATGAAGATCATAAACGACCAAAAGATGACTGGTCTAGAAGAATGACCTAACTTTCGAAATTAATAATATATTTAATCTAATACTACAAACAAGTTTGGTAAACTGCAAATAGTGTTCTGTACATACATGTCTAATAATTTCTCTAAACATGACCGTGTTGTTTATATTATGTAGATATTGACAAGCAAATCAAACAGAAAAGTTAAGTTTGGAAATACATGAAATAAGTGAACAACTTATCACTTTCGCGCATGTCCTCAATCTCAGACTCAATACACAGACATGCTTTTTCTACTTCCATAAATCACGTTTCAGTTTATATATACCCAGGGCCTCATTTGCTACTGAGTCAGTTCTGTTACTACATTGAATAAATATCTAAAGGGCCACTTCTTTTGAGCATATATGCGAGGTTTCAAAGATATGTACCGCAATTGCAGACCTGTATTCACCATTAGATTTGAAGCAGGTGTTTAACTTGCAATATTCTTTCAATCGTGAAATCCATTATCTGATCGATACGCCTACATCGATCAGTTTACGTTGGCTGTTCGACCAGATGGTTAATTACTTGAATGGATGAACTTAAATGCCTGTGGCAAATGGCGTAACATATCATTGGAACCTTGAACATAAGTTCTTCTGGTATGGTATTTAAGTTAATTATTAGATGGACGAACAATAGTGAGTAAGCGAATTATGCAAGTGGATAAACAAAATGTAGCCTGATTTATGCAATCAAGAATAGCATGTTCTGGCCTTAAGCCTGAATTAGAAGCGATGGACGGATTTTATTGGTTGTTCCCTTATTTCACACTCCAAATTTAAACATTCTGTTTTCATTCGCCTTTAACTAAATCTATATGTTTATTTGTAGTTGCTTGAGGAGAAAATGAGAAATAAATTTTTCTTTTATCCGAAAATTATTGTTTCATCTTTGCGCATGTTGAGGTTATAAAGAATGGAATCAAATATATTACAACAAAAAGAAGTGGAATAGTCTAGATTCGCCTAAACGGAATATATTTATTTTGGTAATAAATGAATAACAGTGAAGCATAATCTTTTTAATTTTTTTTGTCTGAACACAAAATTATTCAGTTTAATTTTGAATGAGTCTGTAATTTTAATCCAAGTTAGTAAAGTAATTTAAATGTATTTGATCATTTAAAAGTTTTAATAATACAAAGTAAAATATTAAACTGGGGCTTGTACATTACAAAAATTATTCATTCTTCCAAATATGTTTTCATTGTGGAGGATTGGATTTTATGATTGTTTTTACCTTTGCTGGAATATATTAAAATGAAATGTAAAATACTTCGAATAATTAGATCGGGTGTTATTTTTTGTAATAAACTCTGCTACTTATAGTAGTCTATTCGTCAAGAAAAATGTGAAGAGATTATTTTTTAGCTTCTGGCAACTTTTTATAAAATGTAAGGAAAATTTTAATTTAATTATTATTTAATTCGTGTGCATGAAGACAGTGATAATTGAATAATTTCACGGTTGTATACGCTTCTATTAACTACGGACTCTGGAATTAGTTTAGTTGATCATATGAAGCAAACATATAATTTAAATGATGCAATTTTTGGCCTCAATTGATGGGTTCTCAATTGTCCCTTCTTCTTTAAGCCATCAATTAGCTGATTGTCTGAAAATGACGTTGGAACAAGATTTTCCATTGTTCTTCTTCCGAATTTTCGAACCCTAATTTCCAGGTTCATCTTCAGGGTCGACACAATACGCACAGGAGTAAAACACAACTTGTGTTTTACTCCTGTGCGTAATATGTCGACAGATGAACCTAGAACGAGTTGGAATTCGGAAAGCGAAGCTAATGTAAACTCGCTGTTAACGTCATTCAGACAATCAGCAATTGATGGCTAAGAAGAAGGGACAGTGAACTCAATGGAGGCCAAATGCATCATCTGAAAATGGACCTATGAGTGCTACCAATTGTCCCGCACAAAAAAATGCGGTCAAATCCACAACAAAAAGGACAGCACTGAGAACAAAAACGGATCGTTTAAAATATAATTTAAATTTTGATACTAAAATGATTTTTGTAATACATCGAATAATTTAATTGGGGTTTCATTTTTGTTAATAAATCTTGCTACTTTTAGTAGTCTATGCTACAAGAAAATAATATAGTGTACGAGATATTTTTAATGTTATTTTAAGAAATTAAAGGTTGTATACAACTCTATTAACCATGACAGATTATGAAATTAGTTTAATTGATTATGTGAAAGAAATGTACTATTTATTTTATGCTGCTTGCAATTCGTTTTACTTAGTCATGGTTAATATGGATGTATATTTGTTGTTATTTTCAAATTAGGCTTCTTAAGCATGTAAATATTGAAAACGATAATGTTTATATGGAGAATTTGTAAACTCAAATACTAATAAAGTTATACGATATTTTATTTCAGCGAAAATTTTCGACATATGGACTTTCGAAATAGTTTTATATTATACCAACTGTTTTGAAAGAATAAAACGTTAAGAATTAAGTTTCTACGCAGTTTGTAAACTATTTGGCTCTTGCCCATTATTGATTTACAGATTAGCACTTGTTCTATGGTATAATTCATATGGATGTTAACGTTTGAACATGAATGTAAAATTCATTTCGAATTTTTTTTATTTAATATAATCAAATGTCCTATAGTATATTGAAAAGCCAAGAAACGAGATATCAATCAAGTTTATAAACCAAAGTACTGTGAAATGCATACATTGATTATTTCTGCAAATATAAATAAGTGGTTTTAATTAATAAACTGACATTATTTAAATTTTTTTATATTAAGTTTGCGAGCTTGATATAAACAAGGAATCCACTGAATGTATCCTGTAGTACAATATAGCAAAATTACAGTCCGTTACGCGTACTGACGGCTTTTTAAATTTCCGTGAACATTCTCATAGTACGATGGCAAATTAATTTTTTCGTTTTAACCTGCAATTCCGTATTTGATATACGTCCTTCATATCTAGTAGCCTTGCATAAATTGTCCTAGTTGTGTGGGCTTCATCTACATAAACTTTATGCAGATTTTGTCGTATATATATGAGTTAATCTATTAAAATATCAATACTTGTATTGATAAAAATTATTAAAATCACCTTTCTTATACATGCATTGCAGTTTGATCCTCGCTAGTCAGTTTGCCAACTTGCTCTGATGAATATCATAGAAGGCTCAGACGCATCAGTACCTCTGACTGACGGTTGTTTTGCTACGTTATGCGATGGTTTAAAAGCAATGGGAGTGGTGTTTACTTCAGGCTCGCATATTTTATTTAAAGAATTGCCGTCGCCACTCTCGCAATCAATGAGTGTTTAATTTTATAACTTATAGGCATGGGTTGAAATATTCATAAAATTTATATTCTTCACTACGTAGTAATTGTGCGACCGATACGTCCAGTCAAGTAAAATGTATGCGAGACTACAATACGTGAGAGCCACATATCTCATTTTTATTTTCGCATATACGCATTGCGGTTTGATCCTCGCTAGTCAGTTTGCCATCGAGCTCCGATAATGAGCATGGATGGTCGAAGCGCGTCAGTTCGTGTGACTGACGGTACTTTTGCTGTGTTGCACGACTGGATGAATACAATTATACTTGTGTTTATATCAAGCAAACAAGCTTGATTTAGGTATTTATTATAATCACCTCGCGGTCAGTGTTTTTATATAGTATTTTAATATGCCAGCTAATGATGTAGAATTCTTAATGGAAATGTTTAATTTACAATATTTTAATTAATTTAGCACCGAAACCTGTCGGTTCTCCACCGGTGTTTGAGCAACCACGCATTTCGATGCAAGAAAAAGATGTCCTTGCTGTGTTTCGATGCAGCGCTGACCCTCAGCCTACGGCATCCTGGTTCAAAGATGCAGGAACTCTAAAATCAATTCCAAATAAGCTAGAAATTCATGAATCTCGCGATGGAAATGCCTTCGTGTATCAACTGCTTATTAAAGTAAGTCAGTACACTAATTTGTTTTTAATTATAGTTTAATTGAAATATATTTCGTGATGGAGAACGTTACATCTAAAGCACCGATAATGTGCGTTTAGATTATATTTCATCGTGCTTTTTCGCTTGGCTATGTTTACTCTTTTTTAATGATACTGACGAAGCAAGGAGATAATGAAGGAAATCAAAATTAGATTAGGCAAATATTTTACTATAATTTAATCTTATTTAACTTTAAAAGCTGGTATTGCTTAGGCGTGTGTGTGAATATGAATGCACTAAGGCGCAAAATTAACTGGTATTGTATACCAACGTACAACGTGTTAAGTAAATCACTCATCGCTTGATAATTTCTTCATTCACGCGTCCACATTCAATGTATTGCCACGAGGTTTAAAAGTATATATAAATATAATATTTTTACTTTTTCGCGCTTTAATTAAATGTATGTTTTCACATAGATTCATTAGACTACAGTGCAAACATGGAAGTTCGTGTTTGATTATGCTTTGTGCTTCGATGAGCTAACTGACAACAGTTAGAGATTATAGTAAATCACTTCGTGCATTGGATTTTAATTGAACTGATATTCATAATCTTCTATGTTCAGTACGGAGAATTTTGTGTGTAAAATTAGCAAAAAATTTAGAAGCCCGAACACATGGTGACGAGTGCGTTTTTGTACACCACAAAAAAGGTGGACAATATCCGGTGTATACTTCAGTCGTATGCAAAAATACTTATGTCTTGCAAGTATTCTAAACTTATGACATGTTTGTCCACGACATTCTAAATCGATAGACATTATATACAGATGGATTATAGCATGAATAAATATGCATTAATTGAAAGTTAAATTGGTGCATAAACTATTTGAAATATCAACATGACCAGATTTGTCAACATGTAAATACGCGAATAAATCAAAGCAGTTTTGAAGACAAAACAACGATAAACTTATGGATAGGTATATTCAGGCATCTAGATGGATTAATACAAAAGCAGATAGATGGACGGATAAATATAAAATTGAATGATTAAACGAAAACTAATTTCACGAGCAGTGACAACAATTATATATTTAAATCAAGGTTGCCATTTTTTATGTGAACACTGGTTCCATTTTATACATAGATTTATCAGTTTAAACTAAGCATTGTATAATGTAGAAAGGCAATTATAATAAATGGCCTGAAAGATGACTATACATATTGGAATGTTGTGTTTAAAGTAATGTTTGCATAGTTGCTGATTATTTCAAATATGACAAGAAGGATATACAAAGGTGAGCATTAACGGAGGGTATAATCACATTGCACATGCGTTTCGGGTTTACTGATGATTCATCATTAGGAGCCGAATCTACGTCCTATACTCACTATATATTTGATAAAATTCTCTTATACGAATATGTATTTAAGAAATAATGAAGTGAACTTCATGAAAAGTCATAGATAATGCGACTTCAAAGCCAAATCACTTCAAACAGTATATAACGAGCCTGTAAAGGACAATGGATTTTAAGATGGGCGAAATTTCGCCAAAATTCACAACTACAGCTACATCCGAACTTCAGTTATGGCCTATTACGGTAATCGTGACATCATTCAATTAAATATATAATAGTAATACATTGCTTGTTTATACATATATCTTTTGAAATCCTTTTGGCTGGAACCATGTGCAGGCTTGACAATATGTAAACCAATATGCTATTACAATCTACTGGCTTGTTACATATTGTATATAGTGAGATAGCTGTAATATCTAACTGTAAAAGAATTTTTATGAAGCTAAATCCAATTCTACCTGAATACACATACGATTTTGAGATTGTACCGTAGAAAACGTTGCAACATTCGTCACCCAAATTTATAGTGATTACAGGGCATAATATAGGCACCTACGAAGGAATCGATAGAAAGAATGAAACGAATGTGCAAAAGAGATTATATATATATATATATATATATATATATATATATATATATATATATAACTATATATATGTTTATATATCATCTTCTTCGCAACCGTTAATACATCAAATAGGAAGATTGTTAGGTAAATATATGAATAATATGTAGAATTTCAATTATTATTTCTGTTAGAAAATTTTTCGTACCCAGAAATAAATATAAGAGCATTTTTTAATAATAAAAATAAAAGTATGGCAGAGATTAAATAAAGCACGCATAGTAATCTGTTTTGACCCTCCGTGTCATCATATTTACACGAAGAGATTCTGACTACCAGAGATTAAAATTTCATAAATTATTCAGTGTTAAAATTTAATTCTACCTGTTGTCAATTAAAGTCTCATTTATAAGTTATTGACTTGAGTACCCTCTGATACCCCGGTTAGTTTAAACAATTGATTAAATCAATCTTCTCGTGTTTATACTCTAACTATGTTATTTTATCAATAATATGTTTCGTTCATGAAGCATTTAAAAGAATAAATTTTAATGCGGTAGATTCAGCAATTAGGATTTATCCTTTCGAGATAATTTAATACGGCTTTACTTCCAGGCAGGTGCACACTGCAGCTTAGGAGCCTTCGATAACCCTCAGGAATTCCTACCTTTAACAACCGACGAAAAACGATAACTTGACAACACCACACGTTGCTTAATAAGAAAGGTGAACTTTAAAACAATGTAAACTAATTAAATTAAATACAATTTGTTGCGGAGAACTAATATATATGCAAGTATGTATTAGGTGTTGCGAACCTAGTAACAAATTAGTACAGTTGTGACCAGAAGGATAAACCAACGGCAGCATGAACGGAAAGTATAATCTCATGCACATTCGTTTCGTAATAACTGGCGATTCATCGGTAGGCGCCGATAATATGCCCTTTACCAGCTATATATTTTGGTAGAAGAATGTGGGATAATAGGACGGTACAATCTCCTAGACGATTGTGTAAGCCTGCAATAGTGAAGCTTACATCGTATAGTCTACGACAATGCGACTTCAGCGCTTCTCACACTATATGATGATGCTCCGTAAATCCATGCACTCCGGCCATAGCAGTCGATTATCGGTTATCGCATTTCGCGGAAAGTGACATCATTCAATTCAATATATAACAGTTAAATACTGTTTGTTGCGGAGAACTAATATATATGCAAGTATGTATTGGGTGTTGCGAACCTAGTAACAAATTAGTTCAGTTGTGACCAGAAGGATAAACCAAAGGCAGCATGAACGGAAAGTATAACTAATTAAATTGTTAACAGGCTAAACTGAAATCGGCATGGTTGAAATGGTTAATACGGTTTACGCATGACTCCCTTATTCACTGATCGCACATAATAAAGAGATCGCACTACGCACCATAGCCGTCTTGACGATGTTTCTGCCAAAAAATTGAACCAGGTCGTTTCTAGGTATGCCATGCCGAACTGAAACACACGTATGTGTTTATTTTTCGCAACTTAGAATTAATAAATAGAGAGGAGTTTGTTAGTACGTTCTTTTTCTCTCCAATTCAGTATAGCGTGATCCTGTTTTAATGCATTTTTCACTAAATCTTTGTCGTCTAAGTAGTAAAAGTTAAAATTTTGAAAAAAAACATAAAATAACTGTTACGGTTTTAGCAATATAATGAATACACGTAAATATAAAAAATTGCCTTAAAATATATTAACTTAGCATTTCTTCAACTTACAAAATGGGAAAACTTGTATAAATAGTGAACCAGAGCCAGGATATATTACCAAATAAATCCAATATATAATGCGAAACCCCAAAATTTCCGACTTACGATGGCATGAACAAAGTTGCACTGGGCATTGAACGCGTTATTTGTTTTTGTAATAAGCAATGTAGATTAAAACGGAGATGCTATAATTAATTATGTCTTTTAATTTTATCTAACCTAGGAGACTGATTTGTTGACATATTTCGAATTAATTAATTCACGATATTTCAAGTTTGACCTAAATTAAAATGAAAACAAATAGTATTAGCAAACAGCAATCAACATTTAGTGTACTAACACATGGAAAATATACCTAGGCCTGGGATTGCGGTGTATGTCTTTAAGATTTAGAAACTTCGAATCAAAATGCATACCAAATATATAAATACATAGATGTGCTTTTTAACACGAAAATGAGAAATTATATTCTTAATATTCTGTGGCAAACAACGACTTGACATTGGTTGTTTAGCTCTCGTTACTTACAGAAAGTTATGCATTTGGTAATGACGTCTCTATTTTCTATATAACAAAGTAAAACAAATTTACCACATTTAATGGTACATTTAGTACAGCTTTTATTCAGATTCGCAAAAATTTTATTAATCGAAATTTAATTTGAAAAATGTATTTGATATTACACATCTACTGCATCTTCTGGAGATATAAACTCAATTAGGAATTATTTTTAGATGGAAAAAGTCTAAGATTGTTGCTGCCCTACGTCTATATCTAAACATATTATATCCTGTAATAATTGCGACATGTCCAGGAAGCGATTTTCAATTATAGCATAGGCTAGTTTTGTTAGTATGCTTCAATATTTGAAAGGTGTTTCAATACATAGGAGTTGTACAGAATTTTGAAAGCCAATACAATTTGCCGTGTACTGACACTAACATAAGGCTTTTCAAGACCCATGTAAACTTGTGCTTAGTTACGCTTCTACTCCTCAACATTTTGGACTATATATATATATATATATATATATATATATATATATATATATATATATATATATATATATATTTACTATTTTAACGTGAACTGTTTTCCTACATGTGAATAGCTACTTCTTTCTTTCATATCTACAATAAAAGCGGTTGAACATATGAAGCAAATACGTTTATGTGTAATTTGAAATATATTTTTATAATTCAAGCCAAGCAATAAATGTTTTGTGTATCTGAAGAAGCACTAGGTAATAGCTTTTTCCCAGCCGTGTTTATAGTGACAAATAACAGTTTAAATCGATTGATTTTTCCAATTATACTATGCTACTAAATGAGTGTTTCACGGAATTTTACTATTAACGGTTATGCTATTTCTTTTTTTAATCTACATAATGGCTCTTATCTAATTTTACAACTTAATTAATTTGCGAAATAAAGAACCAAATATTTCAGTCAAACCAGTTTCTGTTGGCAAAAGCATTTCGGCTGCATTTTATTATGAATATTTTTTAATGACATTCAATTTTTCAGTTTATTAAATTGGTATTAATATTTGCTATTGATTTTTATTCAAAATCAAGATTTATATATGCTAATCTTAACATATACTCAGTATAGAAACTTTCCTTTATATACTAATAAAATTCCATATCTAAAAGTGAAATCACATATAATATTTAGCTTAGATCATATTAGGGCAGATTGGCACTTTGTGACATTTGGAAGAACACTGTTATACCAATGAACACATTCAGAAGTTTTAGCATCTCTAGTTATCATTTTAAAATATTTGCGAGTTTGAGAACTACAAATCGGCTGGTGACATTGTCTACTATTAATGAACTTTTTCGGTTATCTGTTTTAAAAATACAGATAAATTGATTAAGCAAAATTACTCTGAATGGGGGTTTGATTTGTAATCACGGAGCTATGCGCTATGGACTAGATCAATTTAAAAAGAACATCTAAATCTTCCTTTCAGGTGTTTCATTATCATCTACATCCTCAGATGATGCCATTTTCTTACCTATGTTATCAACTTTCTACAAATTATTACATGATTTTTAAACAAATTTAAACGTTATATATTAAAAATATTTATGATATCCTAATTATCGATAACAACTAAAGCTGTTTTATTATGATGAAATAACTAATCAAAACATCCATTTTATATTTTGTTTAAATTTACTGCAGAATTACTCCAAAACAGATGCCGCAATTTATAAACTGATCGCCAAAAATGACAGCGGAGAGGCTACGATTAATGTGAACATAAGCACGTACGTTGAATCTGGACAAATATTTTTATTAAATAAGTGAATTGATTTCGCAAAAAGCAATTCCCTTTTGGCTTTGAGCTCATATTATAAATGGTCTCATTTTAATTCGCAATTGTAAACGCCCCGGCTTCAAGTAAATGCCGTACGACGTTACAAACTCGGTTAAGGTGCTCTGAATAGAGATTAGTTGCTGATATGGGGGCCCTTAAGAGGGCCAGGTAATACGTTCGCTTGAAGTCTTCCGAAGTGAAGATGTCCTAGAGCCTTGGGTGGACTCTGGTTGAGTTTTGGCTCCCGTGGTTGAGCTGTGATCGCGTTGTGTATGGTGTCATGCAGGTCCTGCACTCAATTGGCTCGTCTCTCTGGTATCTCGCATCAAGACGAGTAGGGATTGACAACCGGTAAAGTGCAATATGCGCTGACAGCCGATCGAGCAAATACGCGAAGCAGGTAGAATGCAAATGCCACAACTGACTTGCATGGTAAATTACCGTGCTTAAATAGCATGCAATGTGTGCTTGCATACTATTGGTTAAACGTCGTTTAACGTGGTTAAACGGCAATTTGCTTTTTTCTCATTGGTGCAACGTAAATAGATTTGAATTTTATTTACGCAATATGTCACCGATTGATTTGTGTCGTTACAACACTTTCCTCTCTGAAAAAAAAGAAAAAATATTCCTCTCTGCGAGGCTAGATAAGAAATGCATGACAGAGTTCGAACCAAGTTAAGGAAAAATATGATGAACCATAAGTGCTGGGCTTAAATATGCTTGTTGGTTGCTTCAACAATGATATGATGCCAGGTAACCACTAGGAATTGCTACACAAATTGTTAGCTCTAGTGGACGGTCATAGCACGTGAGGCAAAATAGAGCAGTGTAAGTTTTTGGAGCCGCAGCGTGAAGATTTCGAGGTAAATCGCCTCTGAATTTGCCAGGTTTAAGATAAAAAACCTAAGCAGGTTGGATCGTTGTCAGTGTTTGTATACGACCAAAGGAGCTAAAGTGCTCGACGTTGTGGTCATGGCATTTGTAGTGGTCTTTGTGAAATGGATAAAGTTGAGATATGCATTGAAAGTGGCCTGTACCATGATATGAAGCTGATCACTACTTAGTGTTGCTACACGAAAACGTTAGCAACTAAGTAGCTGGTCATACCAAAATGGGCAGTGTAATGTCATGTGTGAGAAGTACATTATAATGTGAAATATATATACATTAAAATCAAAGGTAATTGCATAAAAAAATGTATACGAACATTGCCTCAGAGGTGGCATAATACCAAAGAACTGTTCAAAAATGCTACACAATTGTTAGCTAAGAACAGGTGGTTATGCCACGTGAGACAAATACTAAAAATTAACGTAAAGTTTAAAAAAAATTTTATAGTTAAATGTTAATGTTTAAAAAAAATTAATTACGCGTTATACAAAGCAGGTTGAGATTGTGGGCAGACGGAGCCTGAGACGTGTGTAGAAGGTTGAACGCTCTCAGGATCAGGTGGTTCGATAAACGGTTTTAACCTGTCTATGCTTACTGATGTCGGTGTAGCGCCTTGCATAATGATGAAGTATTTTGGCTGTTTTAGTAAAATCGGGTAAGGACCGCGATACTTGGGTTGTAGTGGTGCAACAGCAGTATTGTTGCGAACGAGTACTCTCTTGCAGCTGTGGAGCTGTGGGTGAACGAAGACTGGACGAGGCGTGTGTCTCGGCTGCTGTTCGGACATGTTACCGAAATGAAGTCGAAGGCGGGTAGCTTCGTTTTGTGGGTCATCTTGTGCCGGTAGTAGACGTGGGAGCTGACTAGGCAGGCGTAGATCCATGCCATACAAGAGTTGTGACGCAGACGTTTTAATGGATTCTCGAGTACGAGAACGCATGGCCAGCAGAACTAAAGGTAGTGCATCGACCCAGTTGCCATTAATGGACGAGGATGCTAAAGCTGCTTTGAGTTCCCTATGCATTCTCTCTACCATGCCATTAGCTTGGGGATGGTAGGCAGTCGTCTGGCGTAAGATGCATCCCATGTACCGCAAGGTGGTTTTGAAACGATCAGATGAGAAGCAAGTGCCTCTGTCCGTGATGACCTCATTGGGAACACCGTAATTGGATATCCATGCAGAGATAAAACCGTTAGTTACTTCGTCTGCAGAAATGGTGCCAAGAGGTAATGCCGCAGGCCACCGTGTAAATCTATCGATCATAGTTAGAAGGTAGCTGAAACCTTGAACCTTTGTCAGATGAACTATGTCGATGTGGACGATGGCTAGGCGAGAAGTAGACCGAAAATGTTGCAACCTAGAACGAGTGTGTCGTGTGATCTTGTTTTTCTGACAAATTGCACACTCTGAGACCCATCGTTTAACATTCTGCCTAAGTCTATGACCCCAGAAACGATCTGTAAGAAGTCGGACAGTCGCTTGGCTTCCTGGGTGAGAAATTGAGTGAATTGAATCGAAAACCTTCCTCTGAAGGCTGGTCGGCAGAACTGGCTTGTTGGGCTGCGTACCCGTGAAGTAAACAATTGGTAAGCCTTCCCACAGACGGCATATGAACTTGGTTGGGTGACGGGCTATTGATCTTTGAATGTGAATGTCACCGCGTTGTTCAGTTCGCAGGAGAGTTGGCGTTAGTGCAGGTTCACTGAGTGCCACGGAGTTGACAGTGAATGGTGACGGCGAAGGTGGTTGTAGAGAGACGTCTGGCCTAGACAGGGCATCTGCAATGAAGTTCTGTTTGCCCTTCACGTGAAAGACGTCAAATTGCCATTCGCTTAGACGAGAAAGCTGTCTTTCCACTCTGGCAGGGTACTTGGCGATAGATGAAGTTGCGTTTCGAAGTGCGCTAACTAGTGGTGCGTGATCTGTGAAAACAACAAATCTGCTACTGCCAATGATGCTGATAAAATGGCGCACTGCGTCGTGGATGGCGAGAAGTTCACGGCCGAAAGTGTCGTACCTCGTTTCTACTGGTTGGAGAGTACGCGAGTAGAAACTGATAGGCTTCCGAACTCCGTCGATCTCTTGTTCCAAAGTGGCTCCAATAGCGAATTCAGAAGCATCTGTCGTGAGTAGAAATGGCTTTTCGAAATCTGGATGCGTTAGCATTGTGGCATTTGCTAACGAGTTGATGGCAAGTCGAAGTAATTCCTCGTCTTCGGATGACCAAGCAATGATGGAATTCTTGCTAAGTCCTTTTCGGTTCCGCAGGTGCCTGCACAAAGGATAAAGTTGTTTTGAAAGGCCTGGAAGGAACTTGCGATAATAGTTTAGTACTCCCAGGATTTTCTGCAAATCGCTCAAAGTCCTTGGTGACTTGATATTCTTGATTGAATTCGTCTTTGACGGCAACGGTTGAATACCTTGGGCCGTGATACGATGCCCTAAGAAGTCGACGGATGAAGTTGCAATCTGCGTCTTGTCACAGTTGATCTTGAGTCCGTGGTTGGATAAGCGTGAAAGGACATTTCGTAGATGTTTCGCATGAGATTCTAGATCTGGACTGAATACCATAATGTCATCGAGATATGACATACAATAAGCAGAGTCGTCGCGAAGTATGTTGTCTATGAATCTTTGAAATGTCTGAGTAGCACACTTAAGTCCAAAAGGCATGTAAAGATATTCAAAAAGGCCAAATGGAGTGATGACTGCAGTTTTCTCGATATCCTCTGGTGCTACCGGTATGTGATGGTACGCTTGTCTGAGGTCAATCACTGAGAAGAAATTGCTGCCGTTGAGTTTTTCAAGTAACGTGTTGATATTTGGAATAGGATATGCATCAGATTTTGTCACTGAATTTAGCTTACGGTAGTCTCCACAGGCTCTGTACGATCCGTTTGATTTTGAGACTAAGTGCAGTGGTGACGCCCATGAACTTTTCGATGGTCTGATGATTCCCTCTTCCAAAAGCCTTGAGAATTCTTCTTGGGCAGCTTTCAGCTTAGCAGGAGCCAGTGGTCGCTTCTTTAGTGCAATAGGTTGTCCTTCTGTGACGATATGATGCATCGTGTTGGAGACTCGCAGATCGGATTTGTTAAGATCAAAAAGCGATTTGTATTTTCGAAGAGCTGCTGATATCTCTGCTGAATGATGCACTGGGGTTGGCTGAATGACCTGTAACTCCAAACGCTCGGAGGCAAGTGTCCAAAAGCTTTGTTCAAGTCCGGTGGAAGGGTCGATGATCTTTTGATTGGCAAGATCAACAATGAGCCGAAATTTTAGAAGGAAATCAAGGCCTATTATATTATGTGAGACCTTGGCAATGATGAAGTTGTGGGAAAATTCACGTCGTAGACCTATGTTGAGTGTGCGGTATTGGCAGCCATAAGTTGGTATGGGCTCGCCTGTAGCTGTTGCGAGAAGAACGCCTAGCGACATCTCGGCCATTGAATCACCTTTGAGAACTGAGACTGCCGCACCTGTGTCTACGATGTACTCTTCGCCAGTTTTGAAATCAAGAAGGTGCAGAAGTTCGTTTGGCTGTTTGGCCGGGTCATGCAAACAAGTAGGCTGGTGATTGCGACCGGCATTGTCTGTTCGGTTCTCTATGTGAAAAATTCGGCGTGGACGAAAAGAGTCGACAGGGATGTCGGATTGTAGTTGGCTTCTTCCCTGTCGCGCCGTTGATGCCGTTGATGTGCAGAAAGTACGGTCTTCTACTTCCTGCGCCAGACGTTTCCCGATACTGATGCACCCTTGTGCCTGCGGTCTGTTGTCCTCTCCGTCAGCTGTGGAAATTGGCACTCATTCGGAAATTCTTCGGAACGACAAAGACAAACTTGGCAAGCATAAAAAACTTCTGGTGGTTATAACACCAGTTCTTTGGGGCATATTTATTAAATGATTGCGGAGATCTCGATCGCCGCCTACCATTATAATTTGACTTGGAAACGAATTTTGGTCGAGCATTCACATGATTTATCTCCGATTTGGTAATGGCCAGTCCTTCTAGAACTTTGGCCATGTTCGCCACTGTTCTCTCTAAGGAGGAGATTCTATCATCTTGCGGAGGTGAAGAAAAGGATGATGGATTCACTTTGGGTTCCAAAACCCTATATTCTAACTCACATCTCTCAGATAAGTCATCTATAGAGAGAGTGTTGGGGAGCTGTCTGGCAAAGAGTTTTAATGTTTGGGGAAGATTGTTAATAAAAACAACCTTAGCCTCATGGTCAGAAATGTTGGTTTTATACCAACGTTTCCGTAATTCCCTCAGTATTTCTATGGGGCCAAGATTTGGCATATCTAACTGCGCATATTTGTTTATTATCTGCTCAGTTTCAGTGGGTCCAAGCAAGGATTCTACCCCGTTTTGTAGGCCCAAAATGGGATTAGGTAGCTTCCTAATGGCCTCAAACTTAGGATAAATCCGTCGCTGCAATTCAGAAGGTAGTTTAGCAAAAACCTTTGACAGTTTTTGATGACTGTCATAATCAGGAAACGGAGAGAAAGCGGAGTCTACGCGCATAAAAAATAACTCACTATCTCCATCCCAAACAGGAACATCAATATCTAAAATTGGACCTGACATTTTAACAATCTTACGGGATCTTAAAAGCATAAATTTATAAGCAATATAAAAATGTATATATAAATGTATAAATATATAACGAAACGCTTACCCACAAACAGCTTCCACTGTTGCTTGATATTGTCCAGTACAAAAGGAAAAAACGAACAGAGGCCCCGATGGCCTTTGATGACAATGTATTATTATTTCAACACAGAACAGCGTCACTCCTTCCAAAAATTGAAATTGTCCCGTAGGGAAGACGAACAAGGGCCCGTTGCCAATGAATTATTATTTTCAACAGCAAGAATAACACACTGCTTCCAAAATTTGAAATCTTCCTTTAGGGAAGACGAACACCACAAATTCACGAATATATACCCAACAGAAAAACAGGATCAGGGTAAAGAAAACGCAAATGTTAGTCGATTCATCCCAAACAAATGAAGAAGAAAGTCAATTTATTTATACCCAAAAAAAAAATCAGATAAATAATCAATATCCTGGCGTGGTCGCCAATTTTGTAAACGCCCCGGCTTCAAGTAAATGCCGTACGACGTTACAAACTCGGTTAAGGTGCTCTGAATAGAGATTAGTTACTGATATGGGGGCCCTTAAGAGGGCCGGGTAATGCGTTCGCTTTAAGTATTCTGCGTTGAAGATGTCCTAGAGCCTTGGGTGGACTCTGGTTGATTTGTTGCTCCCGTGGTTGAGCTGTGATCGCGTTGTGGATGGTGTCCTGCAGGTCCTGCACTCAATTGGCTCGTCTCTCCGGTATCCCGCAACAAGATGAGTAGATACTGACAGCCGACAGAGCGCACACGTATTGACAACCGACAGAACGCACACGCGTGAAGCAGGTAGAAGGCAAATGCCACAACTGACTTGCATGGTAAATTACCGTGCTTAAATAGCATGCAATATGTGTACTTGCATACTATTGGTTAAACGTGGTTAGACGTGGTTAAACGGCAATTTGCTTTTTTCTAATTGGTGCAACGTAAATAAATTTGAATTTAATTTACGCAATATGTCGGCGATTGATTTGTGTCGTTACAAAGCCCTGGCGTTCACAAATATTTTGTTTATTTATTTTAGAAACACTGAGTGATTTATAATTTTGGATATGATCAGTTATACTTACTAATAATATTAAAAAATAATTTATTTAGTAAAATAAAATTTATTAAAACACATATACATGATAAGAATAAGTTTAATTTATAGTATAATATTGTTTGCCAACATAATCACTTTTATTTATCCTTATTTTATATACTGAGTGAAGGTAGGTTAAGCCTTAATTTATTTATGATGGAGTCATTTGCGCAGTTTATTGGTAAAATATTTATTCTGTTACAACAGACAATCCTAATTCGGAGTACACATGGCCTAGGCTGATATATAGTGCTATTCGCGCTCCAACTTACCACGTTTACTTTGAAATTGTATTACTGCTTGGTATTATTTGGCTATCACTCAAGAGAAGCTACAAAATTTCTGATAAGAATGACCTTACCGAAAAGGAAAAACTCCGTCTTATTGAAGAATGGACTCCAGAGCCACTGGTTCCTAATGATTGGCGAGCCCCAAAAAATTTACTGCAAAGCTTTCATCGAGAAGCTTCAAGTGCTTTAACAAAGTAAATTTAAAAAAACCTTTATGTAGATTAATTAATACTTCTGGTATTTATAAATTTTCTACTTATTAGTTGGCAAAGTATTTATATTTATTTTACTGCCATTTGTTGATTGGAAGGATAATGGGCGAAAGACTGCATAGAAGTTGTGCGGCGGACATTTCCAATCAAGTGTAATATATGCGAAACTACTAGAGGCGAGAGCCGTATATCTAATTTTGTTTTCCATATATATGCATTGCGGTTTGATCCTCGCTAGTCAGTTTGCCGGCGTACTCTGATGATGATCATGGAAAGTCGAGACGCGTCAGTGGGTGCGACTGGTGGTAGTTTTGCTATGTTGTTTGATGACTAGTTAAATGCAATTGGATAGGTGTTTACTTCAAGCTCGCAAACTTGATTTACAGAATCGGCTTTATGTGTTTTGTTGAAAATTTCCGATTCCTTTGCTTTACTTCTGCTACGAACTTTGGAAGTTATACGAACCACCTTTGAATCGCTGATCCACATCTCTACAAATCGAAGGTCCCAAATTCAGCCCTATTTTGTTTATCCTTTAGGCAACAGAATCTTGAAAGATGACCTACATTAGTTGTGATTCTCTGAAAACCTTTGTGAACCAAAATATTCGCTCGTTTTTAATTAGGTCATTGTTCGTTTTACATAATAATAATAATACATTTATTTGGCATCAAAGGCCAGCTGGCCCGACCATTGAGATAACAAATCAAGGGTAGGATATGTGGAGGTGAGTGGAATTGTGACTAGCAAAGTATTTGATGGCAGGGGGGTTTGGGAAGGGAAATGTTATAAAAACGTCAAGATAGTTCAATCTGGTGAAAAATAAATAAGAACAAAATTCCATTTGACTAGACAAGATCAATTGGAGAAAGTCCATGAATTGTCAGAGCTTCTAGGTAAAAGTGAGTTCGAAAATAAAGATAATAAAGATGGCGGATCGTAGGCAGACATCGGTCGATGGAGTCCATTGTCGTGGAGATTCAGTTGATGGAGCATAGCCAGGACATGGATGGAATCAGTCGGATTGAAGACGAGCTTCTTGCACGGGTCGCAGGCATCCGTAGAACGAAGTTGTGATTGAAGGAAGGCCAGGGAAAGTCGATGTCCTGTTGGGTTATCGGTCCTCCGCTGAAAGCATCATTCAGGAAGCAAGTCTACTTGATGATTATTACTATCCGGTTGTTTTTCGGTGTGTCGTTCCATAGCGTTTATTTAAATAAATTCCTTTCGCGTCGGCTTATGCGCTGTCTCGCTGTAGTGTTTACAATGGATGTAATTCTGGTAGATTTCTGAAATCGTGGGCGTTAGACAGGTTCTTTCTTGGCTTGCCACTTTTATCCGCTAGGCTGGTTGTCTTTAAGCCACACTATTTCTGAATGCATATAAAATTTGCTTATGGACAGAAACATTCATTATAGATGGAAAACAGGGTCTTGTTTATAAGCCTTGTTAATTATACCTAATTGTAGCATGCTTTTATTGGACCCTTTACGATTAAAACACAAATGGCATTAAATATACATTTCACTTTCTTACAACTCTCTAGAACAATACAGAATGTAAGGTTGCTCCTTTGTCTGTTGCCAGTTTAACTTGACAAACTCGTTTGTATAATCTTATTGAATCCATTTTGAGAGGTAGTTATTTTGGATCTGAAAAAAGTTGCGAGAAATGACAGTTATTTTTTGGATGCTTTAAATATTGTCCAATGTATCCGAGTACCTTCATTTTTCTAAAGTTATCTGATATATTGCTATAGAAATACGCGATAATAACTAATTAGGCCAAATTTTAAATGTTTCAGAAGTAGATTGAAAATGGAATGTGTGCAAATTTAGCTATTGGTTAGCATTCTCATTGGAGCATTAAACTGAATTGAAAATGAATGAAATTTTCTTAATGATACTGTTTTCTCTAGTGAAATCTGAATCGAATGTGCGGATATCGGCAATATAAGTCGACAAGTTCAATGGGATAAAACTTGTATTATTTAATCTCAAGTGATATTTCAACGTTTTTGCAGTGCTTCCATCACATGTTGACATACTATGGTTGTCCGACGTAGACATATTAGGCACACTTCGTATTGTAGATCTGAAATAACTCACGTCACTCTTACAACTTGGAGCACTTCTTCTGCCTATTGATACTAGTCTTAGACTTGATATTTTAGATTTGTAGCCCGCAAAAGCTGCGCTAAAGTCATGCTTGCCTTACGTGGGTATATGATGCATTCTTCACCTTATAGAGCATGACGTCTTTTGTCCAATGATACTTCAGGTGCCCGTTGTTATACATTTGCAAGCTTCAACTTACGCATCATAGCCATGTCTGTTTGATGAGTATATGATGCTCACTTAGTTTCCTGGATCTATCAGTCTCAGTGTCTCCATCACATTTTGGAGCACGATTTCTTCCCTCCTTGGATAACTGTTGTACATTAGATATTGGAAATGTGTAGACTTCAACGCTGCACCCTATCCATGTTTTTACAATATGGCTGTTTGATGAATACCTGATATTGTAGATCTTCTAGTCTAAATGACTCCACATCTTGGAGCACGAAATCTTTCTTATATGATAACTGTTGTACACTCGGTATTTTCGATATGTGGGCTTCAACGTCTGTTCCCTAATTATTAAAAGTTAAATTCAATACTACGTCCCCGGGTAGCGTGGTAGTTGTTCTACAATGACAGATTGGAGGTGATTATTTGGAACTTTAGATCTAAAGGTATGCCATATAGGCTCCACCTAAAAGATAAGCCAACCCAGAAAAATTCGTTAGTATATAACTGCAAATGCTGTATAGTGTGCGGCACAGAGTCGCAGTGATTAGAGCAACAGATTCCGATGCTGACGTACCCAGGTTTGAGCCCTTTCCCCGGCAATTTCTGGGCAATACTTGATGAGATCCCGATAATGATGAAACCGGTCTACTAGATGAATTGTTTAGTTTACACTGACAAATGTATATACGTAATTTGCAACCTTGATTTAAATATTTATCACATAGTTATGTTTGGCTGGCATGTGTATATGATGCACACTTGATATTGTAGAACTATAAGTCGAAGTGTCTCCTTCACAACTTGGAGCACGAAGTCTTCTTTCCTTTTTTAACTATGGTATACTTGATATTGCATATTTGTAGGCTCCCTCGCTTGCACCCTAGCCGTGCTTGTCCGATATGAGTATATGATGTATACTTGGTAATGCCGATCTATCAGTCGTAGTGTCTTTCTTACATCTTTGTGCACGAAATTTTGTCATCTTTGATAACTGGTATACTTGATATTGCAGATTTGTGGGTTTGTGTGGGTATATTATCTACACTTGCTATTGTAGACCTACCAGTCATAATTCCTCTTCCCCATATTGGAACACGTAGTCTTCTGTTCTTTGGTAAATCTAGTACACGATTTTTCTCTAAATTGTAGCACTACTTCAATTTCTACTCTGGTTTAATAAAGACTTATGTAACATTCTTTAATTTTTATTTAGATATGTTACATTCGAAACAAAAAATGGTGTAACGCAGCGTCTTCTCAATATGGCAACATTTAATTTCCTCAATTTTGTTGGTGATCCTTGTATCAATGCTGTTGCCATTAAAAGTATGCGCAAATATGGTGTCGGTTCATGTGGACCTCGTGGCTTTTACGGAACATTTGATGCACATCTAAATTTGGAAGCTGCTTTAGAGAAGTTTCTTGGTGTAGAAGAGGTTGCAGTCTATTCGTATGGGTTTTCGACGGTTGCGAGCGCCATTCCGTCATACTCAAAGCGTACTGATGTGATTTTTGCAGATGAAGGAATTGGGTTAGCGGCATATCAGGTTATATCAATAATAAATTATTTTTATTCGTTTTTACGATAATATTCTAATTTCATCAGCTTCCTTTGTTGGAAATTTGGGTCGAAAGTAATGCAACATAGGCTTCACCTGAAGGAGAGGCTAACGTTATGCTTGAAGTTAGCATATAATTGAAAATTGTATGTAGTGTGCGGCAGAGTAGCACAGCGGATAGTATCAGCCTCTGAAGAAATTTTGAACAGGTTTGAACCCTGTCCGCAGCCAAATTCTGGACAGTACCTGCCGATTTCCCAATAAGAACGAAAGTATGTGCAATTAAAGTTCAAAGAGGCAACAGGCAATCCATTCGGAAGTCTAATATTGCATATTTACATGTTCTATCTGTGAATATCAACTGTCATATATAAAGTATGTCAATAATAAATTTATCTTCATTAATAAAGATGTAGAAATAAATATCATGCTCAAAGCCTTTAATCACGCAAAAGTGTGCATGTTCAATTTATTGACTAGTTTCCAAATTCTCAACCGGATACATTGCATTTTGTCGACGTGTTGATATTTTTGCAGGTAGATTGTGATCTAAGGAGAAAAATCTCCAATTACAGACATACTGGACAGTGCAATAATTGCCACAGTTCGGTCTCAATTTCTCAAAAAACCAATAAAATACACAGTTTTTTAAAATTGTTTTGTCGGAGTTCCAGCTCTATATATTCCAATGCCGCGTTTTGCGTACGCGGGTAGTAGCTTTTCACGGACAGTTTCACAAAGATCCGATTGATCACAATTTCAAATTTTGTTTTGTCTTTGATCGGGTTGAGTTTGTATTCGTCCCAATGGAAATGCGGTTCTAGCCAGTAAACAAAGATGTGATAGAACCGCATTTCCATTGGGACGAATACAAACTCAACCCAATCAAAGACAAAACAAAATTGGAAATTGTGATCAATCGGATCTTTGTGAAACTGTCCGTGAAAAATACATAGTTTGTCTATCAGAATAAATCACATATTTTCTGAGGAATTGTAATGCCAAGAACTTATTGTGTTCATATAAAATATCACCAAACGAATTCCCTCAAAAGATTTATTGAAGAAAACATAAGATTTAGAAAACATAACGGAAATTAAGCTGCGTTAACCAAAGAATATGAATTTATCTTTTCTGCAGTCTCGCTATTCAAAATATTGAATTTAAATTTTGTTTGGATAAGGCAAGAACACTCTTCGTATTTACAAAATGAAACTTAAACACAAATGATCAAGTCATTATAATTAAAAAATCCAATCTTTTTTATCTATAAAAATGCAATCACTGATCAGAACGCTATTTAGGTAGGAGGGCTGATTACTAAAATTGCGAGTGCAACTGCTTCCGAAAGAAAGCTGATCACATTTTGTCTAAAAATCACAATTAAAAGCAGGCAGATTTCTTGTATTCTTTCTAAGCAGAAAATGAGACGAAGCGTTGCTTTGCGTAATCTCTCAGTTGCAACTTACTCTCTTTAAAGTCAAATAATGAGAAGAGATATGAGAATGAACTGAACTTAAATTGATGAATTGTGTGTGCGCTTCTGTGTGTGTGTACCTTTGCGTTTGCGTATTTAGTTTGATTTTTCCATTATAACAACGCTCTAGCATGTATCAACGCGTTGTTATATTGGACAAATTAGACTATATACAAAATATAGAAAACGTGTTTAATGACCACACAAAATTCACGCGTCTGCAGGGTAATTCAGATGAACTAGACAAAGTTGAGCGCAAAATACTAAATGAAATTAAACTCTTAATCAATTCCGGTTTAGCTGATGAGGCTGTTACGCGGATGCTCAAATCAGCTGGATCATCTACACAAAAATGTACGCACCACAAAAAACAAAACTGTTGTCATATGATACAACTATCATCAGTGGTCAATTCTTCGTTTCATGCATTGGCTAAATGATTAGTCTGTGTACTGTATTCATTCTGCAAACTACTAGATAATTCTTAGGTGGCCGATTCCTTTTTGCCTGTGAACAGCGTTCAAAATGTAAACGTTAAATACAAAATTATTGTTACTTTTGCTGTTACGTCTTTTCTTACAAAAGTTCAAATTGAAGAAATCATTGAAACTATAGTTCAGGCAGTGGAAAAAAACGTATTTCCATCTCCGGTCCAAGGTCATATTCTACACAAGCTCATTTTACTATATACAAAAGACATACAGTTTTGTTTTAATGGAGGCATCCAGAAACAGATTGAAGGTGTGCCAATTGGATGTCCCTTATCTATAGTGCTGGCCGAGATTTTCCTATGCTACTTTGAAAACACGTCAGTTGAGAGTCAATGTGCACGATACATACAGAGATACGGTTGCACCCAGAGTTCATGGCTTAGTTAAAGTGCATAAGCCGGGTAATCCTTTAAGAATTATAGTAAATGTACAACACTTCCCAACATATAAAATTTTGTGCCATAGAATAAGAAAATATTCCTTTTTCTTAGAACATACCTTGTTAAACTCGAATCATTTGGTTGATATTGTTGATAAATGTGTACTCGATGAAAAGGATAGATTGGTAAGCTTAGATGTAATATCTATGTGCACGAATATACCGGTGCCTGAGGCTCTGGATTTTTTAGACATTTTCTAGTTGATCACCCCTTAATATTCGAAGGAAGCAAAATGACGATAGAACACGTCATGGAGATGATGTGTTTTTGTATGTCCTCCACTTATTTTAAATTTCGGAAGTAGTTTTATAAGCAAATCCGATGCGTTCCAATGAGACAACCTTTGTCTGTCTCAATAGCTAATATCTCTATGCATTATTTGGAAAATAATCTGTTGGATAAGACTCCACTGAAACCAAAATTGTACCTACGTTTCTTGAATGACATATTAATGATGTGGATCCATGGTGATAATGAAATGATAAATTTCTTGAATTTAGCCAATCGAATGAGCGAACTCCAATTTAGCTTAGAAAGGGAATCGTTAGAGGAATTACCATTTTTTGATGTCAAATTAATTAGAAATGTTTAGAAATTGGGAAGAGATAATTATAGGAAGGATACTTATTCAGGAATCCTTCTTAATTTCAAGTCCAATCACCTGTATCGTATGAAAGTCGGTATCTAAAAGTCCTTAAAAGTAATAAGTCTTAAGTTAACAGATATAAAGCATAGGAGGTTAGAATTAGGTAGACTACGCAATATATTCAAGGCTAATGGTTACCCTCTTCATTTAATAAATGCAACAATGATGGACGTCGTGAAGAAATTTAATCTTAGTTTGAGGTACATAAAAGCGAATAAGGAGAAGGAAGAGCGGAAGATCATGGTATTACCGGACTCGATATTAAGTAGGAAAATAAAATCATTAGCTTTAAAATACAATATAAGGACCGTTTTAAAACAGTCCTTTACACTTGGCACTATACTCCCTAACCAAAAAGAAAAGATTGAACCCTTAGAAACATCAGGAGTGTATGAGATCTCATGCAACGATTGTAGTCTCAAGTATGTTGGTGTGACCATGCGCCCAATCAAAGTAAAAAGAGGTGAACATAAAACTTCGTGTAAGTATTGCCATATTCCTAAATCTGATCTTGCTCATCATGTAATGGAGACTTGGCATACTATCAACTGGGAAGAATGCAAACGCATAGCAATATGTAGTCGTAATAGGGTGACGAGATTGATTAGGGAATCTATCGAAATTAAATCTAGAGATAATATTATGAATAAAACAGCTGTTGAAAAATCGTTAGGTGCGATTTGGAATACCGCATTAGCTAATAGCAGGAAAAGGCGATTGCATGAATTGGAAACTGAAGCTAGCTCTAGCAAAAGATTAAGAACATCGAATTAAGATTGATTAATTAGTGGGCTTATTGTTTATGTAATGAACAATCAATCATTAGGAATATAGTCTTTCTAAATTTCATCCCTAACTACTCGTTTGATTTTAAAACTCGTAGTGATTTGAACCCACGCCCGACCTATTGAGATTATTCTAATAATACAATATTAAAAATTAATAATTTGCCTGACGCGTGCTAAGGGTAAAATAATGTCTATTGACTGTAGTTTCATTAAGTTGTACGTAAACGTGTAACAATTATATTTTAACGAAGTTTATTAGTCATGGATACACATACACAAGCACATGCATGGCGTGCGCCTATTTAATGGTATGCCAATAACTGTTTTTAACTAGTCTATCTTGAGTGCAACCCTTGTGGTTTGAATTGAAATTTAACATGTGCCTTGGTCTTTCGGACTGCTAGTTTTATCTCACATGGCATGTTTTTATGACGAGTGTTTATGAATTATTAGTCTCCCCCACCAGAAAGTGAGTGCCATCTCAGTTACGTCATTTTACATTGAGTGTGTAAGGGTGTAAAACGAATAGTTAACGCATGCAATTGATAAATTATTATTTTGCCACTCTGGTCTCAATTAGTTAAATGAAAGCACCAGTTATGACAATGCACACACACACACACATGTGATACGCGAATATCTAATGAAAGGTCAGTCTGAAGTATAAATATTATGGCTAGAGCAAATAACGCGCTTGCCTCATTAGTTTCGTTTGTTAATCTTATGAGGTTTATTGCAACTGATGAAGGCTATCGTTAAGTTTAGCCGAAATATTTTGAGAAAAGAAAGCTACTGGAACAATGAAAGCTGCGTTAATCAAAACGCAGATCAGATAATTTCAATTAATGCAGGTTAGCAAAAACAATCGTCTTTCAAGATACATACAGTATGTTGATGATATTTTCCTTATTCTTATGACAGGTCGCACTCATTAACACTAATTAAAAATTATATTAAGCGCATCAAATATCAATTTTACGTCAGGGCTTGATAAAGTTGGTTGTTTGCCTCTCTTATATGGACTACTAAAGAAAGATTCTAATTGTAAATTAAATAGAAAAAATTATCATTAACCAACTTTGTCTGCAAATTCTTTGCATTATAGCAGTTTCGTTTCTTTTCAATATAAATTACCAACAGTTCTCTGCTGTTTTTGAAGTATTGACAGATTTGTCAGTCTAGATTAAAAAAGTGACGAATTATGTAAAGCATCGAACTATCTATTGCATAATGGATACGATATACAATTGATTGAGTAAACTATTAAAAGGGGAAATCAAAAGAAACAGACGCATTTAGGACCAGAAAAGTAATAAATTAACTTGAAAATCTCATTTTCAGTGGATACAGTTTTCCTCACAACACAGAAGAATGTTGAAGCGGTATTAACACGTGCATGTAATACAGCTGAACTACGAGTTTTATGTAAGGCAACAGACCTGCCTTTACCAGCAAATCAAGACAAACAGCCGTTAATGTCGACCTCAAATATTATTTACCAATTTACATTCGCTAGTTGTCGATCAACTTGCGTAGACAGATCGACTAGACGGTTAATTACTCGAATGAAAGAACATTGCAACCTAAACGTCTGTTTTAAATCAAAAGGTTAATGCACGTCTGCAATTGCGCAAAATATCATTGAAACATCGCACGAATGTTCTCCAGTCGTAGTGTTTAAGATAATTACCATGTGTAATAACAGAAATGAGTTTACCACATACGACGCTCTATGGATATAGAAAGTGTAGCCGGAGGTATGCAGGCAAAATAAGCATTTCAGGGTGTTGAGCTTGAACTGGAGGTGATTCACTCAATTGATTGGCTTTTCTATCATTCTGCTTTTGGTCCACGTTTAGAAGTTCTGTTTTGTTTTGCATTTCTATATATTTTTGTTGATACCTAAGAAGAATATCAGAAAGAAACGGTTCTTGTATCTGATAAAGTTTTTTTTATTTTGCACATGGAAAAGGGTACTATGAATTTTATTAAGGCCCGCATTCCAAAGGAATATATCATTTAGTTTTCCATTGTACTTTATTGCTATTTGTATATCCGATTTACAATTCAAATTTTATTTGATAAATGAAGACAATCACCACTCGTACTAAAAAATTTTTATAGAAATCCATTGTTTATTTTGTAAAATTTTGGAATCTCTCATTGAATAGATACTATGATTTGCAATTTTTAACATTACCTTATTTTAAAAACTTAAGCTTTAGAAATTATTTCCGATATATTTTGCGATTTCTGTTTATTAAGGGCCTAGTGGCTTCACGTAGCCATATACGCTTTTTCCGACATAACGACATGGCACATTTGGAAGAATTACTTCAACAACAAGCTGATGATGATACTCGAGATCCACAAAAAGCGGCTGTTACGCGCCGATTTCTTGTTGTTGAAGGTCTTTATCTCGATAGTGGTCATATCTGCCCATTGCCCGAGTTGGTTCGCCTAAAGTATAAGTATAAAGTGCGAATTCTTCTTGACGAAACTGTTTCGTTTGGTGTGCTGGGAGCTTCGGGTCGTGGTGTCACAGAATACTTTGGTATCAGCGTAAAAGATATTGACCTAATAACAGGTTAGCCATTTCATTAAGGGAAAATTCCATTCTTTTTAACATGAATCTTTAATTAAATTAACTTTATATATGTTTTAATCACAAATTTGTTTTATGTAAAAAAATTTTTTGGTAACACGCGACAGCAGTTTTGAGTCGTGTTCGAATATCGGTGGGCGTTGAAAACTTTCTGCTTGCACGGGTGTCACAGCCGTAATATGGTCTCAAGGTTGATTCCCTGACATTGCAAATACTTTTATAGTAAGCGTTTAAAGCAGCGTCTGACAACCAAAGTCCAGTGTCTGGCCTGCACGTGGTGTTAGTACGTGCACTAACAGAGCGAACGGAAGCAACTTCTGGCACTTAAACAAAGTAGTTATTCTGGGGAGATTGTGCTCGTCAGCCATGGATGGTAGGTGTCTAAGAGCAGGATGATTGACTACAATTCATCTCCACTGGAAATGGGTAACCATGGTTTTTTTGACTCACAAAGACGAATGAAGATTATTGCTAAAACTGAGTCCATGCCGCATCAGCTAATGCGTAGAGTAAAAATGGTCGCCTTATCTACTGAGTCTTTAAGGGTGACTAGGAGAAATCAAGCTTCTGAAGATGAGCCTGCATTTAGGTTTCCCAGAGTTAAAGGCCTTTTATGCATATCTTGGACAGGACCATTGTCGACATGTACTTGCCAGCGAGTAAAAATGACGGTGATTACTCAAAACCTTCAGTGTGGGTTCGGTTATAGCTTGATCGATTTCTCTACTCCTTGCTTAAAAACACGATTTCATGTAGGACATGTAAGGCGACTTTCGACGCTACCTCTTCTTTATTGGAGCAGAAAATACGCACATACATACATTCTACAGCCTTTGTTTATTTTCGTGTGATGAACAAGCCCAAGGATAGCTTATCCATTGACTATTAAAATAAAGGTGGTTCTTGTCTCATGAGTTAGTCCGTCTTGTGCGGCTGTCGAATTGCGCAAGCGTGGTATCTATATTGCTTATCTTCAGTGGACCAAAACTGCTTTGAGCACATCATTTAAGGTCTTATATGTTTCAAGTTCACAGAATAGGTGATTCTTCGCCATTCTTAGTGCGAGAGTGATCCAGTCATGCGTTGTGCTGCTTTTCTGCTATACAATGAAAGCTTTAACTGACAGGAGAGCTATAAGCTCTCATTTGATTTATGCTAGGTTTCGCGTTGGAAACTAGTCTTTCGGAGACGCAACTGTGTATGCGCAACCTCTGAATCATTCATCTATTGGAAAGAATTATTTCTCTAAACATCTATTAGATTTTAGCCTATGGGTTTCAGCATCGCTCTGTCATCCTTGCGGTTTACTGGTTATTTCAGCACTAAACTAGGCAGAGACTGTGTCTGCAACTGATTTGTAGAAAAAAAATCGTGGCTGAAAATTTCTGATAACGTCATCAACCTCTTCAATCTTGCCATTATCCTTTACCTGATCATGATAAACTCGATTTTCCGCATATCGATGCGACTCATGTAGATGAAAACAGCGTCGACGCGTAACAATTTTTTTGAGTTGAACAATCAGCTCCGACGTATTAGCAGTGGTCTTTCTACCAAGGGTGTACGAGCGCCATCAACTACTGTAATGCAACTGGTCAACGAATTCCCAATTATGTTCAATCCACCACATATTGCAAACAGTATGGTAATCGATCAAAGGTTCCGCGAAATTGTTACGAATTGGACATCGAATCCCCTACCTTTTATGAAGGGATGAAGCCTTTCTGCCTTATTTGGAGCAGCGAAGCAGCTGGAGTTGATGATCTCAATTTTTCATTTTTCAAGTTCGGGATAAGAGGGGTTCAGAAGAATCTAAAAAAACATGGTCTAAATCTTGAGGGAGGAAGCCGTCCTAAACGAGTGAATGAGTTGTGTCACCGATATTACCTGCTAACTATTTTTCTTTTCTAGACTTTTTAACCGCATTCGGTTCTGTCCTACGTGAGATTATATAGTTAACTATGTCTAATTCTGGCATGGCTGCAAAAATTGTTTGATTGTTCGATGCATATTATAATGACTCATCGGCCTGTATTTTCATTAGTAAGGATTCTTGAACTTTTTGCGATTTCTTGCGTCATTCGACAAGGATTTGACTTGGCTCTCGTTGTGTTTTACTATTTTGCCGAGTCTGTCTTTGCTAACGTCACTGTAGTACCTCTCTAAATATGGATCGATGTTAGTGGTAGGCCATTAACCATGAGTACACTGATGATGCTGTTCTATTGCCAGAAATACAGAAGAATTCCAGAGAGCTGTTCATTGTTCTCAAGAAATGGCCATCTGGTATGATATGAAACTGTTGTTGAGGCCAACGTAATTGACTCAAGATGAAGTAGCTTCAGCCGAGATTTCCAGAGATATTTGCCATGCTGCAGGTACATTTGGAAAATTGCGCAAAACATTATTTGACCGATCGTCTTTTTCATCAAGAACCAAGTCTAAGGTATTTGGGTCAAACACTGTCGGTCCGCTTTTATGCTGCAGAAAATTATGGTGTGATCCAATAGAGCTGCTTGAGTCTATAAAACTTCATTAATCAATGTTTTCTCTCAGTTTCGTACATGTTATTGCCAGGGGTTATTACTAAAGGAAAAAATACGGTCGGACCTGTTGTATCCGCTCTTTGATGCAACGTTATAATCCAACCTCGTTTCTTGCAACATCGATCTTGTTTTTTGCGCCCTGTTTGAAAAATGAAATTTCACATTCTGCTTGTCAGGCTATCTAGTCAATTCGAATAGATGGATGGAACTAGTATTCTAGAAATTAGTAACTTGTTTACGCATCGTATCCTCACTAACCAATGGAAACTTGAATTGGTGAAAAGTGTAATGGCCAACGGTGAAGAGTTAATGTACGGTTTATTCTATCTTATTGAAATAAACTCCTCAGGAACTCACCATCTGAGAGATCTAGATCTTCGTTTATGTTCATATGCTTCTATGTATGTGTGTATGTATATATGTATGTATGTATGTATGTATAAATTTATGTATGTATGTCTATATTTATTTATGTATGCATGTATATATATATATATATATATATATATATATATGTTTGCATGCATGTATGTCTGTATGTATGTAAGTATGCATGCATGTACTTATCTATTTATGTATGAGTGTATGAATGTATGTAGTATGTGTATTTGTGTGTTTGCGCGCATGTATTTATATATGTGTGTATGTATATATGTATGTGTATTATTCATGAAAGTTCTACCGAAGCAAGTTATAAGAGCATAAAATTTTCTTTTAAGAATTTTAATTAAACCATGAAGAAGTTATTTTATTAATTCTTCGTGAAACCGTAAGTTGCGTCTTCATCCACTACAAAATGTAAAACACTATCAAAAAGTTCGGAAAAAGAAAAATGAAAACCTTAAGTTTGATCTTACAAAAAAATTTATAATTACGTATTTTTAGACAATTTTTTTGTATTTATGCTATGAAACTGCTAACTACAAATTAAAAGATTTATCACTTATCTTTAAAATTAGTCTGTGCGTTACTGATTTTTGCAATAGTTCCGATTCCTTTCTATTCGGAAGAAAATGCTTAGAATTCCTTCTGCTGTTTTTTATGTTGGGAATTATTCGGAATTAATTTTTGCATATATTTTGCTGCCAATGCGTCATTATTCCGGACAAAAAAAAAGCAAAGTGGGAATTTTTATTTATACTATTCTTTAAATCAAGTTTGCGATCTAGTCAATTCGAATAGATGGATGGAACTAGTATTCTAGAAATTAGTAACTTGTTTACGCATCGTATCCTCACTAACCAATGGAAACTTGAATTGGTGAAAAGTGTAATGGCCAACGGTGAAGAGTTAATGTACGGTTTATTCTATCTTATTGAAATAAACTCCTCAGGAACTCACCATCTGAGAGATCTAGATCTTCGTTTATGTTCATATGCTTCTATGTATGTGTGTATGTATATATGTATGTATGTATGTATGTATAAATTTATGTATGTATGTGTGTATTACGTATTTATTTATGTATGCATGTATATATATATATATATATATATATATATATATGTTTGCATGCATGTATGTCTGTATGTATGTAAGTATGCATGCATGTACTTATCTATTTATGTATGAGTGTATGAATGTATGTAGTATGTGTATTTGTGTGTTTGCGCGCATGTATTTATATATGTGTGTATGTATATATGTATGTGTATTATTCATGAAAGTTCTACCGAAGCAAGTTATAAGAGCATAAAATTTTCTTTTAAGAATTTTAATTAAACCATGAAGAAGTTATTCTATTAATTCTTCGTGAAACCGTAAGTTGCGTCTTCATCCACTACAAAATGTAAAACACTATCAAAAAGTTCGGAAAAAGAAAAATGAAAACCTTAAGTTTGATCTTACAAAAAAATTTATAATTACGTATTTTTAGACAATTTTTTTGTATTTATGCTATGAAACTGCTAACTACAAATTAAAAGATTTATCACTTATCTTTAAAATTAGTCTGTGCGTTACTGATTTTTGCAATAGTTCCGATTCCTTTCTATTCGGAAGAAAATGCTTAGAATTCCTTCTGCTGTTTTTTATGTTGGGAATTATTCGGAATTAATTTTTGCATGTCTTTTGCTGCCAATGCGTCATTATTCCGGACAAAAAAAAGCAAAGTGGGAATTTTTATTTATACTATTCTTTAAATCAAGTTTGCGAACTTGAAGTAAACACCAATCTCATTGTATTTAACCAGTTGTCGAAAACATAACAAAACTACCGCCAACCGCAACGCACTGACGCTTTTCGACCTTCCATGATCATCATCAGAGTACGACGGCAAACTGACTATGGATGATCAAATCGCATTGAATATATATGGAAATCAAAGGTAGATATGCGGCTCTCACCTCTAGCAGTCTCCGTATATATTCAATGCGATCTGATCATCGATAGTCAAAATGCCGAAATACTCTGATGATGATCTCGGAAGGTCGAAACTCGTCAGTGCGTTGCGGCTGGCGGTAGTTTTGTTATGTTGTCGATGACTAATTAAATACAATGGTATTGGTGTTTGCTTCAAGCTCACAAATTTGATTTAAAGAATTGTTACCACCACCCGCGTAATCAATTATTTTAGAATTTTATTTTTACTAGTTTGTTATGCTAACATCTTATGTTATCCAGAAGGAAGGCGGGTGTGTATTTTCCTATACATTCTGATGTGCGCTGTTACATGTACTAGCATATACGCACACACATCACTTAGTAAATCGCTTTCATCGTGTGCTGATTTCATTTTACACACGTCCGATGCAAATGTCACTATTTGGTTTGTAATATTACGTATGCATAGTCTAACGTAAGAATGACTTTGATGGAAGATTAATAGATTTTTTACTAGATCATCTTAGATAATTAAGGTTGAGAAAATAGCTAGAGGGTAATATTATTTATTAACGCCAAAAGTGATTAAATGAAGATCGGGATGAAAATGCTTCACGTTAGTTATCATAAATTGAAATTAAGGTTTATGCCAATAGATTAACGTTCGGTGAACATGAAAGTATGATTAATATAACATAGAAAGTTTACCTTGGGCGTAATAGTTATGGAAATATACGTTAAATCAAATAAAATATAATTTAAGTAGATATAATGCGTGAAATGGAAATGCAAATCATCATTATTGTTTACAAAACTTAAAGATGTGGAAAATAAAATTGAAATTGCAAAACGTAGTATAGCAAGTAATCTTGAAACTAATTCTCAAGAAGTAATTCTATATTATCCTCTTATAGAAAATCTTTATCCATCATTCTTGATTTGTTCCTTTAGATAGATATGAATTTTAATCATATAGTCGTCGCTTCCCACTATTTGATGGTGCTGCATTCCCCATGGTACAAAAAAATACCTTCCCATGGCTGTTACATTTGTGATGTCACTTAGCGACTTAATGTCAATTGATTTCCTAATAAATGTTGCAGTATGTAATGCCACATTAATAGTTACAATTTTTGATATCACATTCTACACGGTCCTGTAAATCAAGTTTGCGAGCTTGAAGTAAACACCAATCCCATTGTATTTAACCAGTCGTCGAACAACATAAAATAAAACTACTGCCAGCCGCAGTTTTATGTTGTTCGACGACTGGTTAAATACAATTGGATTGGTGTTTACTTCAAGCTCGCAAACTTGATTTAAAGAACTATTACCACCACCAGCGCAATCAATTATTGTTAAATTCTACACGGTCGTTGATATTTTTTCCACTAAGAATATGCGATTCAATTTTTTTCTTTTTCTACTGCGTAACTATTAATTTTGGGGTAATGCGGCAGTGAAGCATGTGTGCGTGATGGATGACGTGTTGTGCCATTTCTGTCTCTCTCTCTCTCTCTCTCTCACAGACACTTTCTCTATCTCTCTCATACTCTTCATATTTAAAATAAGTCTTTGTTATTTGTATTACGTGTGTATTTTATACCGTATTATTTATAGTTTTTATTTGATTGTTCTATAACCTTTGAAAACCATTCTCTTTACGTTCGATAGGATCTCTAGAGTTAGGCCTGGGTGTCTGCGGTGGGTTCTGTGCCGGCACCAAATTTGTTGTTGACCACCAACGTCTTTCGGGTCAGGGCTATTGCTTTTCTGCTTCATTGCCGCCAATGCTTGCGGATGCTGCAATTAAGGCATTGTCCATGCTGCCTTCTCCAGTGGAAACATTCGAGAATTGTGATCAAGCTAAAGCTGCCGGAGACGAAGGAGTGGATGTCTCTGTGTGTCGATTACGCCAATCGAAACAAGCTCGTTTAGCCGAGTTATCACGCCACTTGCAGGCTCGTCTTTCTGGTGCCACTGATCGTCATCATCGACACGGTCGTTTTAACAAACTTATTCAACACAGTGACGATGGCGATGATAATGACGATGATTATGAGGATTATGATGTTGGAGTTCGTGCGGGTGGAGATGCATTATCGCATTATTGGATTCTTGGTAGTTGATTTTTATATAATATTTAACATTTTATCCTGATATTTTTCTTCACTTCAATCTTGTTCATTGACTTCTTATATTCTTTCTACACAAATAGTTAATTTCAGCTTGATTTGTATTCTAAACATAGTTGTAACCCCTAATATTTAAACAACAGGTAGCTTAGTTTATGAAAATTTAGTAACCAATTAAATGACTATCTGTGTTAACTAAAGGAATTCAACTGTTTCTCAAAGGTCTCGTGTTTCAACAATTGGATTTAAAATAGATAGCCCCGTTATTGTGCAAAAGTTTCAACTTTATTAAGGATTTAATCCGAAGATGTCTTGAGTGCCAGTGTCTATCGAGTAGCTGTCACATCATTTAGTTTTGCTTAAATATATTAAAAGGTCAATATAAATAGCACACGAAAAATGTATATTAGTCAACAAATTTAAATAAGAAGACATGACTAAACATTGTTGCGTATTTGGCTAGAAAAACCCCATGTCCATACTATTGCACGAACAATTTGTTTGCTGGTACATTTCTGGACGTTGTCTATTTACTGAAGTAGCCTCCAAACTGGGAAGCATCTCCGTACGCTTAATCTTCATTAAAAGTAAAAATCCTTTTGTTCATGTATCGCATTTTACGCAGGACAAGAAAAGTTCCGTAAATTTATGCTCTCTAACAAATCTAAATTCAATATCCTAATACAATTTCAGATGTAGACAACATTAAATGCAGATTGCATTGGAATTTTATCTTTCACATTAAATAAAGGAAGTTTGATGTGGTTTGAAATCCAAGCTAAATCGACGGCCAAATATGGAACATCAATACGTAACACAAAGTTTCCCTAAATGATTCCACTCTAGAAGTGTCGCATGCATTGGGCGTGAATGCAAATATCGCCTGTACTATTTCTATGCAGTCACGAACATTCACTTTTTGTAACCGTCGCCACATTAACACAAGTTATGCAACTAAACAGATATTGACTGCGCAGATGGTGATAACAAATCATTATATCAAGTTTGCGAGCCTTAATTAAGCACTTATCCTATTGTGTCTAACCGGTCACACAACATAAAATTTATGCGAGACTACTAGAGGTGAGAACCGCATATCTAATTTTGCTTTTATACGCATTGCGGTTTTTACTTCGCCAGTCAGTTTGCTACCGTGCTCGAATTGGGATCATGGAAGGTCGAAACGCGTCATTATGTGTGACTGTTGGTAGTATTTTTGTTTTGTCGACTGGTTAGATACATTGGGATCGTTGTTTTTTTCAAGCTCGCAAACGATGTATGGTAGTGATTTAGATCATTCATTACCTCGCCCACGCATTGCAAAAGTAATTCGTTTTGTTACTTTAGTTTAGCACAAACTGAATAAAAATGTATGGTATTGGGGAACCGGCAATTTTCAAGTTAGTTATGTGTCATATTAATTGAGGTATGATCCGAAACTCCGATTTACACAACTTTATAGATGTACTATGTGGTTTGATCTCTGTTAACCAGTTTTGTCCTGCTTTATAACTATAAGAGTGTCGGAACACATCAGTACGAGATTTTTTAATTCGGGTCATCGTATACACATATGAAATTCGATTCATTCTATTAGTTACTTTTACATAAGGAGGCTGAAGTAACTCAGCCTTTCGAAATTTTTTATAAATCCCTTCCAAAAAATTATATTTATTCTTGTATTTAACACGCTCCAATGGTGAAACGTTTGAGTATCTGTGACACGCGGCAGTGTATTTTATACTGTTATAAGAAAACGATCTTTTATCTGTTTTTTGCTTAAATTTGGAAATGTGATTGTATTAATATTTACAGTTCGTCAAGCACTAAAAATCTGCCAAAATTTCTACTGTTTAATGGTTGATTCTTTAATTCCCCGGGTAAATGCATCAGTTGGCATTGTTAATTTGCAAATTCTTTTCTTGCTGATACGTGTGTGATAATTTGTCAGTATAAACTTAAAATGCTAGTTCTATTGCCCCAGTGCCTTAAACGTTATTGTGCATTTATAATTTTTCGGCTTTTTCGGTCATTTTTCGAATTTCATGATAATTGCAAATTTAATCTCTTGGTCTTGTTTTAAACAGAAGAAATCTATTGTAATAAAGGAAAGCATATTCTCTTGAATTTCACATTATTGATCATTATTTCAGTATCAGTGCTATTTTTCAAAGACAACATCATATTCTCCTATCTGTTAAAAATAGTAAATCTACTTACTATCATGATATATACATACAACATCCACCTGTCCCACATTTCTTGACCAAATATATAGTGGGTATGGGGCGTAGTACTGGCGCCTACCGATGAGTCGTCAGTGAGTACGAAGCGCATGCGTCATGAGGTTATATCCTTCGTTCATGCTCATTTTGATATCTGAACTATTTTTTAATAGGTACACAAATCCAAATAAAAACTTGAATATATATATATATATATATATATATATATATATATTGGTTCTCCACAAGAAACAGTGCATAACTATCAGCCTATAATACAATAGTGATGACTCCCTACACGCACGTAGAAACAAGTGCACATGTACTCGGAAGTAAACCCGCAATAAATGTGAATTAAACTAAAATTTCAGACTAGTTATTATTCATTTGACCAACTGAGAATTAATGAAGATTTCTAATGTGTTGTTGAGTATTCTCTAATTAAACCGCCCATTATCTACTTTTTTATTATGTGTTTTCCTTTCCTTATAAAAAATGTAGATTCAGCTAAAGGGAAACTGAATGATTATTTTTTACATTGTATTTTTGTGGTTTTTTAGACATATAATAAAGCAGAATTATTTCGTGTGATCTCGACTTTAATACATATTACAAACAAATCTAAACTAATATGGTTCCGTCTTTATTTGGCAACTCAGTAGTAAACAAATTAACAGCGGCCAGTTATCTTATCCATGACCATTAATTTCATAGTCATGGCTCATCACCGTAACGTTGTTTTTAAATTAAATTCAGTTGGGAATTTTTCAGATTGAGCTGTTTTTTAAAATATCATTTAATATTATAAAGTACTTCCAAAATGTTTAATGGTTTTTTGTCTGGTGCTTGTTTGATTTAGCTTAATTCAATATTCGCAACAATATTCTGTCCGAACAACAATCTACTATTGAGCACAATTTTGCGTAATAAGAATAATAATAAAGTAATTATAATAATTGATCTCTGGAAAATTTTTATTTTAACCAAATTTGTAATATTTTTGGTGAACTTATTGATAAAATCGTGCAAAATAAGTCATGTGATGAATCTATTTCGATGTATCCAGTGCTATTCTAAACCAAGTCCATATGTTACGATATTTGTCACCACTGGCGCGAATCTTCTGTGATACACGACGTCTTAGTGTTCCAAATTTTGGGAAAATCCACATTCCTTTATTATATTGCCGAACCATAGATTAACATTTTTTCTAAATTTATACGAATGTTTTCTTTTAATTGGGGAGAAGTAAAAGCACGCATAGTTTGTCTCAAATTATTTATTTTTTATTTCTCATGTTTGGCAAAAAATTGCATTCCAGCTGACACTGTCGATCCTGAAAGTCCAGTGAAACACATTCGTCTGGCCAAAGATAATAGTTTGAAGCGCCTGGAACTTGCTTGCAGTCTAGCTAGTAAGTGGCAACGGTCTGATAATTGCACTGATAGTGCTAAAATGACGACCGACAAGGAGACTGGAATGTCAGTCCCTCTACTAATCACGGTCGCCAGGTACTTGTTACTTAATCTTTATATATTCTGCTGTATTTTACGTCTTTTCGTAATTTCTGTTTTATTTTGTTAAACATTAATTATGCGCGTAGTGATATCAGTTCTTCTAAACAAGTTTGGGAACTTTTAGATCAACATTAATCTAGTTTTATTTAACTCAACGCGCAACATAGAAAAACCATCATCTTTCTGTTTTCTGTCGCGTTTAAACCGTTCATGGTAATTATCAGAGCTTTACATAGCAACGTGTGACATGCGGTAGGTTTACTGTGCGACTGGTTAAAAAAAATGGATTTTTTTATCCCGGGTTCACACAACTGCTTCAGAGACACGTAATCGTTTCCTGTACAAAAATTGTTTATTGAATTTTATTTCATATAGAAGAGTGATAAAAGTTGCAAAAATGTTATGTTAATGACTGAAAAGAAATTTTGCAGACGAATATTTCAGTCATTTGTATTGTATGCAATTATGTATTAGGTGTTGCGCACCTAGTAACAAATTAGTTCAATTATGACCAAAAGGATAAACCAAAGACAGCATGAGTTAAAGGTATAATCTCGTGCACATTCGTTTCGTGCTTAAGCGACTCATCAGTAGGAGCCGGTATTACGCCCTTTAACCACTATATATATGGGTGAAGAATGTGGAATAATAGGACGGTACAATCTCCTAGACGAATGTGTATACCTGCAATAGTAAAGCTAACATCATATAGTCTCTAACAATGCGACTTCAACGCTAATTCACACTAAATACTATATATACCGAGTCTGTAAAGGATACTAAAATTATGGCTATTGTGTTAGTAACTGATACCAACATTATTGTACCGAAAAGGTACATAGTACTAACACTATGGTTTCCGAGTCGGTACATGATACCAACCTGATGGATATCAATTTATGCTATAGTTCACTAAAATTTAGAATTACAACAATTTCGGAACACCTGTTACTCCAGTTAAACCATACACTCTGGCCTTCATCGATATCAGTTATCACATTTCGCGATAAGCATAACATCATTCAATTCAATATATTACAGTTAAATACTGTTTGTTGCGAATAGCTAATATATATGCAAGTTTGAATAGGTGTTGCGAACCTAGTAACAAATTAGTTCAGTTCTGACCAGAAGGATAAACCAAAAGCAGCATGAACGGAAAGTATAATCTCGTGCACATTAGTTTCGTGCTTACTGGCGACTCATCAGTAGGAGCCGGTATTACGCCCTTTACCCATTATGTATTTGGTTGAAGCATGTGGAGAAATGGACGATACAATTTCCGTTTTTCCACATGTCTCACCAAAATATATAGTGGGTAAAGGGTGTAATACCGGCTCCGACTGCTGAGTTGCCATAAAGCACGAAACCAATGTACACGAGATTATTTTTTTCGTTCATGCAGTCTTTGGTTTATCCTTCTGGTCATAATTGAACTCACTTGTTACTAGGTGAACAACACCTAATACATAATGGCATATATATTAGTTCTCCGAAACACACGGTATCTAACTCTTATTTTTACTGTATACCAGGCTATTATTAGGAGAGCCGCATTTCTTATTTTCCATTTCTTGCTTATACAATGTGGTTTAATCCTCATTCGTCAGTTTACCTTTGTGTTCGTATGATGATTATGGAATGTCGAAACGCGTCTGTACGTCGACTGTGTTATGCGACTGGTGCCTATTTCAATACGACTGAATTAACTAGGCTTTTCCACTGGAAAGTTAATTTCGCTAGACCGCTAAATATTTTCGCCAGTTCAAAGTTATGCTGGTTATTAAAAACATGTTTGCCCAGGCACCATTATTAAACTAAACTCACCATAAAATCTTATCCAAAACAAAATCGAAAGCGACTCAGTGATATATAAATCGTGGATTTTTGATCGCCTTTAATGGTCGCGCGACTTGTAAAGCAACGGTGTGCAGGAGTTCGATCTAGACATCCTATTCCGATCGAGCTCTGTGTGGGTTAACCTAATTCACTTTTCTTGCGGATAATACTAGTAACCACCTATGATGCAGCATAGACCAACATAATCCCACATTAATTGGTATAAGTGATACTGTCATCAATTTTGGAATGAATTCTATTCTGCCTGATGTTCGAACTACGCTATTTCCAATCCTTCTGAACTTTTATCCATCCCACCGGGAAACATTTCGAACAGAGGACATAGGTTCCTGCGGCTTGGCTGCTCCTTATGAAACTAGATGTATCCGTCACATCAAAAGTAGATATTTCAATATCCATCTCATAGAAATATCGTTTCTGCTTCTTGTACTGTAAAATTGAGTTAATGTTTAGATTGAGTCTAATGACAAGTTTGGAAGAACTGATGTCTTTGTCACATATGTTTTTGGCCAGGATTAATTTTCCTATTGCTCCGTTTCACGCAGTCTTGACTTTGTTTGACGTTGAAATCACATGTTGGTGACGATAAACAAAAGTTAAAAATTTAATTATACTGCTTGTAATAACTCTGGATTCGGATCGAGGTATCCTCGAGCTCTTCATAAATAAAGATCTTTTCTTCTTAAGTTTCAATTCGGCGCATGTGTTAGAAGTATCACCATTTTAGCACATTGAAGTGCCAATTATACACACACCGAAATTCCGTGCGAAAAGATTACTCTTTATTATAGAAAAAGGCTTACCATCGTCAGATCACACACTTTACTTTACTTCGTAATTGTTCATGCATTACCGGGACATGAATTAACATTTTAACTATTCTTAACAAATTAGTGCTGACTTTGTACTTGAAAAGCAAATACTGTAGTATTACATTTGGATCATTACCTCAACTAATGCTGAATTCCTGTCCTATTTTTGCCGCATATAATGCATACTTACAATGTCGAATTGGCCATCTGTGTTTCACTGAATGTAATAACCGTAAATTGGTTTGGCGGCAAGTAGTTAGTGCTTTATGCTTCGTTGTTATTCACCATCACAATGAAGAGTTGTTCAACTTCGCTTTTAGAACCGAGCATGTTAGTCTCATGTTGATCTCTCGTTTATGCATTTGTTTTTGGCATTATTGATCTCGTTCTCTTTGAAAGATAATGTTCTTCAAAGTAAACTACGCGTGAAAAAATTTCGTATTTGTCATAGTCCCAAGCCCCATATTCAAACAATTTAACATGATTATGATATCTCTGTTTGCCTGCGTTTTTATAAGGTCACATTCTCGGTCGAACTTAAATTTTTATTTTATATATTCGTATTTTTTCCAGACATCTAGAGTATCCGCGACGTGTTTTGCCTCCTCCAAGCATTCGTCTATCGTTAAACTGTGATCTTACCGATGCCGAGTTAGAGCACGCATGTGTAGTTCTTACCGATGTTGGCAGACAACTTTGTGGCTCCAGTATGTGTATTGATGACTAGTAATTGTCAGATTCTGGTGTTATCTATAATATACCGGAATTATACCTCAGAAGGTATATACATGAATAAATTTGTTATAAGTTTGAATTTTATTGTAACCTTGTAACAGTGATATTAAGTGAAAACGACTGCCGTTTAATATATTTTTAGATATGTTTTTAGTAGCCACGTCAGTACATATCAGTGAAAAGAGAAATTCTTTTTTTTCCATCAATACACCTTTAAAGGCTAGTGATTTATTGACACACAAATATGCGTATACAATTTGTAGAATTGAGTTTCGTGATCTGAGTCTATTTAACATTAACTCGCTAGTGGAATGAGTATTGTTTTAAACATTAAAAAATATGTTTCTGCTGTAATTCTGATGAATTAACCAACACGCGAGCAAAAATATATATATATATATATATTCTGATTTGAGAATTCCGTTGAAACGGAAGGATGGTGCGCTAAATACTTCTCTTTGATCACCTAAAAGAATGTTTAAGGATTCTATTCAATGGTGGAGTATTTCTTCGAAACAAAATCCTAAAATATTTGTGTTTATGAGTCGTTGCTAATCAATCAGTTTTTTTAAAGAACACTACCAGATGCGAGTTGAACGTTGCTTTGGTTTTATTTGACACTTCAATAAGAAAAAAAGGCTTAGTTGGTTTTTTTCACGCCGTGAGCTTTTTTCACTGTGCCAGTTTTCTCATAGTTTAAGAAGTGCTACAGTAAAAATTGCTGGAATAATTTTCAAAAGGAATCGTATCTGCTGTCGCACTGTATGAGTCGGTTGTTTATCTGAAGCCATGATTAGTAAGTAAGTTTTGAAAATGCTATCTATACTTGGCTGCTGTTTAACTTGGGTGTCTTCACAATAAGTTCTTGACGAGATGATTTATCGTGCAGTGACTAAACGTTTGGCCCCTTGCGCTATTTTCATAGTTATGTATTCTGAAAATCCTGATCATTGTTTCGTTTGTAAAATTTGTTGGTCCTCCTCATCGTAGCGTTTAAAAGCAGATGCTTGACTGCTGTATAACTATGAAAAATGACCCAATTGATACATTAATGATGATTAGACAACTGGAAATACCTACTTGCGTAATTCACAAAAACATGAGCAACAATAACTCAATAAAATGCATAATATGCCAGGTTAATTTTACGGCAAGATGATATCTGAATTAGAGCTTTCTTGTAGTATTGACTGCATCGCATCAAAACAGCTCTTCGTCTCGCAACTGAAACTGGCAACAAAAATACGATCATTAAAAAAAATATAAATTCAATAGGAAAATACAACAGAATCGGAAGTGAGCAAGATTCGATGCGAAATCTCGCAAGGTTTTCGACAAAAACCAAATTCGTGGGTTACTATTTCAGTATATTCGCATGATATACTTCTTTATGATTGTTCTGTGTTATTGTTGTAAAATCTATTTTTAATTAATCTTTTGAGAATTCGTTTTATTTTAACAAATAAAAGCAAATATATTTCTGTAAACATATCTATGACTCTCATATAATACATAATGAATTAAGGTGATATCTAAACATAGGATTTTGACCTGTCTGTGTACTTTATTTTGGCATAGACTATTGCATTTGCTAATGCTTTTGTTGAGTTTTATGCAGGTAATAGAAAATCAATATAATATGTCAGCATTTTTTCTCAATCTTGCCAGTATAAATATTGATTTATTAATCGTATTCGCAATTTGTTGTTCGCCTTTACTTTGATAGTTACTTAGTATGCTTAAAGAATTGCACACTATGGACAAGAGTTAAAAGCGCTTCGTTATTTGTAATGAATTAGTAACTGCTAAGCACAAGCAATATCAGTTGAGCACAAGTAGCTCAAATAACGTTAATTCTTGACCTCCATCGTGCTTTTTATTTATTCTAAACTACGAAATTAGTTGTACTATTTAGTTCTGTAGAAAATATACTGGGACCATCTCTGAAAGTAAACTGGCAGGATTATCGATTATGCATATATATATATATATATATATATATATATATATATATATATATATATATATATATACATGCTCTAACACTTGTTTAACTAACTATATAAATTTGTATGAACAAATAAGTTATAAGTTTATCGATCAAAATTGAGTGAACTATAAACCATTAAAGTAAAATTTTGTTATATATTATATGGTAAATGAGGGAAGCTCTTAATTTAAAACAAATAAGGACCCATCCTGTCTACTTGATGAACTGAATTTGCTATTGCTTGTGATGTTTAGCTTGTACTGACAATATATATATATATATATATATATATATATATATATATATGCTCTAACACTTGTTTAACTAACTATATAAATTTGTATGAACAAATAGGTTATAAGTTTATCAATCAAATTGAGTGAACTATAAACCATTAATGTAAAATTTTGTTATATATAATGCGGAAAATCCATTATTCTGTAAGCTACATAATTTTAATCGACCACGTTTTCTAAGTTCTTATTTTTCTCTATTAATTATGGCTTTACAAAATAATTTTCAAGTGATGAAGTATATCAGCTTAAATTTGGTTTATTTATTATCGAATAAAATAAATACGATAAAGGAAAAGAAAAACGATGATGTGTAGTAGAACGGCATTGTATGAAATTGATCGAATAGATTCTTTTCCTCGTTTAGAATTTTTTCGCGTAAATTTATTTTGCAATGAAGCGGACATTGTTTTTATATTTTTGTTTTTCGAACATTATCTTATTCTATTCCACTCATTTATTGTAACGGAATATATATATATATATATATATATATATATATATATATATATATATATATATATATATATATACTGAAATTAAGCGAAAGGTATATTTATCATGCTGATTTTTTGGTAAACACTTATAAAACTTAGTTTTTACATGTAAAATTATGTTTTTTTTAATTATATATATGTGTGTGTGTTTGTGTGTGGGTGATTATAACTGGACACATTCCTTTTTACAATTTACTCTTATCAATTTCCTTAATTTTGTATCGTTAACTAGCACGTTGCTTATACTTTAAATATAAATTCGCACATATTCTAATTTTTGTGATGCACAGTTGGAGAAATGTGCTTCAAAATAAGTGAAATTATGTGATTAAAAACGACAACCCCTGCTTTTGCAGATGGTGTAAATATTTATTTCAATGAAGTATGAAAATTTGAGATAAACTTCAATAAAGCAAAAAATGCGCATGCCAGTTATAGGAGCCTACTATCGACCATTTCTCATTTAGAAATATATTTTATGCCTTGTCTGTTTGCATTGTATAACTTTACTGTTGATGTGCCCATGCACAGTGAAATTTCTGGCCAATTCTGGCTTTTAGTGACGGGATCTAAGACATGAACCTCATCATATTTGAAGACTCGATTTTGTTTTTTTCTTCGTAAATTACATGATAAATGATTAGTGGCGGAATGAGTGCAAGCAAGCCAGTCGCTGAGAGCAAGACTAAGGTTATGAGGTAAATTTTGCCATTTTACCACGATTACTACATTGTGAGTCATTATAAATACTTCTCTAGGACAAAGAAATGTAGAATTAACACATTTATTTGTATTTTGTATTTAACTTCTTGTAATTATATCCTTTTGGATTGGATTTTTGGCAGTTAGTTCGCCGTCGTGCTCCGCTTATGATCATAGAAGATCGAAGCACATCAGTACGTGCAGTTGATGTCAGTTTTGCTCTTTTTCTTTTTTTTTAAGCGGGATAGGCGATTAACTCAAATGAGCAAACTTTATTTTAAAAATTAAATAACACCTCAAATTGTTATTTTGTGTGTTCTGAATCACAGTAACAAGCACAGCAAACGGGCAGAATGATTAGACAAGTCAGAAGAAAGAGTTGCCTAAAATATTAGGCTTTATTCATCATATAATGCAGATATACATGCTAAAAGACAAAACAAAACATGTTAGTATACGAACGGTGTGAATATAAATGTGTGTAAAAATAAACAATCATATCATTCTCCTCCACTGCGATTTGTAGCGTAGCGTCAGAGTCGGAACAAGACTGTTATAGTAACAATTCAAAGAGGATTGAGAAAACATAGTATTTAAACATTTCCACTTCGTAAGTTATAAGAATGAACACGTTGTTGTTGATTGATAAGGTTTTCGAGATTCTCTGATAGGTCACGAGCATTTGAGTTATCCGTAGATTCACCATTTGCCTTAACATTATCAATATCGGTATCGCCATTATAGGAGGTTTGTTCATCAGCAACAACCGGTTCATTTTCACAGAGTCCCATATTAGTTCCAGCTTCATTCATCACTGCGTCGGAGCCTTTCGGGGCTAATTGACGGATAGATACTATCTTCTCTTCCATCAGAAAAACGAACATGCGCATAGTTAGGATTGCAATGAATTAGTTCAACTTCTTCCACAGAGGGATCATATTTAGAAATTCTAGCATTCTTCTTGAGTAAAACTTTGCCAGGAACAGTAAGCCAGATTGGGAGTGTGGTACCAAAAGTCGACCTTCTATTGTGTCGAAAACGACGCTCGTGAGGGGTTTCGTTGGTAGATGTGCACAATAATGAACGGATTGAATGTAATGCGTCCAGCAGCACGCATTCCCAGTTTTCAACTGAAAGCCTTTTTGATCTGAGAGCGAGAAGGATCGATTTCCATAAGGTACCATTCATTCTTTCTACCTGTCCATTTCCTTTGGGATTATAAGGAGTCGTTCTACTCGAAGCTATACCTTTTTCCCGAAGAGCACACTTCACAACTCAAGGTCATTTTTCGAATTTCATCAATAGAATATGGTAAATTACGAGATTTCACAAAGTGGAGCATACGAGAAATTCCAGGATGACAAAGAGAATCATGTATTTGTTTTAAATCCAGTCCATTTAGAAGCGCACCAAAACAGGATCGACTTAGTGCATCTGCTGCTTTATTATCTTTTCCGGGTCTATAGACAACATCGAAGCTGTAAGGTGATAATTCCATTTTCCAGCGCAAAATTTTATCGTTCTTCACTCTTCCTCGATTTTGATTGCCAAAAATAAAGGAAACAGATCTTTGATCAGTGACAAGTTTGAAATGATTACCCAAAAGTAAATTCCTCCATTTTCGAATAGCTTCAACCACGGCATAGGCTTCTTTTTCAACAGCTGAGTGATGTTTTTCAGATGGCGTCAACGTCCGAGAGAAAAACGCCACAGGTCTTCTATCTTGGTTCAAAGTGGCAGCAATAGCTACGTCCGAAGAATCAGTTTCGACGACAAACCGGAATATCACAACGAATAGAAGTTAAAGTTGCCTACGGCTAATTCTTTTTTAAGATCATCGAAATTTTGTTTCACAGAGACGGGCAAAGGAAAAGTTCGATTATGAACGAGTGAGTGAATTTTATCGGAGAAGTTGGAGATCCACGGCGAATAATAAGCGAAAAATCCCACAATTCTTTGTTGCGATTGCACATTCGACGGTGGTGGGAGATCTTGTAAAGGCTTTAATCGGTCAGGATCAGGTTTAATTTTTCCATTCGATATTTGAAAACCAAGAAGAGTAATTTCTTTAGCTGCGAAAATGCTCTTTGATTCATTTAAGGTCAATCCATATTTTTTAGCGGCATTAAGAAATTTGTTGAGATTTGTTTCGTGTTCAAGCGTATCTCTCCCGCAAACTGTCACATTGTCCACATAGACAAATGTATCTGTGAGATGTTCCTGTGCGATTATATGATCCATAGTTCTTTGGAAACATGAGACACCATTCGTCACTCCGAAGGGAATGCGACGGAATTGAAACAAGCGTCCACACGCTTCGAAAGCAGTAAATACCTTTTCATGTTCTTGGATAGGTATCTGGTGGTAAGCGCTTTTGAGATCCAAAGTGCTGAATATATGATATTTTGAAATGGTTTCAGCCATTTGGTCTATTTTCGGCAAAGGATAGGCGTCTAAGAGTGTGAATTTGTTGACCGTTTGGCTGTAGTCCACAACCATACGTTTCTTGTGATTCTCATTCGATACCACGAGAACTTGTGCTCTCCACGGGGATGTTGAAGGTTCGATAATGCCATCAGAAACTAATCTGTTTATTTCATCCATTCGATTGTACCTTCTTGATTTCGTAGCAATAGGCCTCCAGTTAGCAGTTAAATGGTGGAAAAGAGGCGGGGACGTAACAGATGCAGGTTTCAGTAAACAGACGGTGAATGACGATTTATGACCACCAAAAGAGATATTTACACTTTTATGCAATCCAAGGAAGTCATGACCGAGGAGTACGTCAGTACAAAGATCAGAAAGTATAGATAGCTTGATATTTTGATAAACACATGATTTGTATTGAATCGACACAAAACAATGACCTTTGGTATGACTCGAAAATGAGCTAGACGCCATGGTTATTGTTTCTTGAGAGGAGTGAATTTTCCAATTATTTTTCAAAACGAAGGCTTCTGAAACATAACTACAGGAACTGCCTGTATCAACGAGAGCATGACAATTTATGTTATTGACTTCTAGATTTATTACACATTTGGTGAGACAATCAGGAGCAGCAGCTAATACAGTTGCAGATATGGTAGGATGAAGCGTCGAAACCACTGGGCGGTGATTCTTAGAGCGACATACCTTTTGAAAATGTCCTTTGTTTCCACAACTTTTACAGAAGGCGTTTCTGGCCGGACATTTCCATCTTAAATGATAATCGTACCCACAAAAGTCACATTTTTGTTTAACAGCAGCAACAAGATTATCTGTAGATTTATCGGAGGTTGATGAAGGACAGAGTGGCTGAACTGTTGCAGTGTGTGCAGAATTCAAACAGTTTTGATATGATAATGATTGCTTTTCCGCCATTTCGAGACCACGTGCTTGATCAAAAGCCGCTTGAAAATTAAGTGAGTTGTGTTCTAAGAGACGTTGTCTGATTGAATCGGACTGGATTCCATTAATGAAGGCATCGCGCAGAGCATCGTCTCGATTTTCCTCGGCCGTAGTTGGTTTGAAATTGCATTCCCTAGCTAACGATTTCAGAATCTGAACAAATTGATCCAATGTTTGTCCATTTTCTTGTTTAGTAGTCGCGAGTATATGACGAACAAAGACTTCATTTTCGGTCTGACATAGAGATTCATTAGAGTTTTGATAGCATGATCATATGTATCACAGTCAACGATGTGTTCATATACGTTAGGAGAGACGTAGGAAATAAGAGTGTCTAATTTATCCGGATTCATGGATTCGACTGCTTTTAGGAGGCCACAGAATGTACGATACCAATGATTCCATTGTTTTGCTGCATCTGGTGCACTAGGTTCAACATCAAATCTTTCTGGTCTGATTAGGCGTTCCATGATTGGGTTATATGATGAATAAATTGTTCTGAATCACAGTAACAAGCACAGCAAACGGGCAGAATGATTAGACAAGTCAGAAGAAAGAGTTGCCTAAAATATTAGGCTTTATTCATCATATAATGCAGATATACATGCTAAAAGACAAAACAAAACATGTTAGTATACGAACGGTGTGAATATAAATGTGTGTACAAATAAACAATCATATCAGTGTGTGGAAGACCAAATGTGACGTGTTCTGTCCACGCTACTGAAAATTATCTTTCCGAAAATCCAGTTCACCTGATTGGCTCCGTGTATGTACTACAAAAAACAGTATGTGTAGAAAGCTGCAATGAGTACCGCCCACGCACATTCTCTACCAAAATAAAAATTATTCAACAAGCGGCAATTGTTGCACAATTACATGGTCGAACCCAGCCTTATGAAAGTCGCAAGGAGTTTGTAGTTATTCACGTGGTGAAAGAAATACATATCTTTATTAACAAGCTAGAATTAGCAATTCGTCGTAACCAGCTCTTTAAACAGTAAACTAAGATCTGACGTCTTTGCATGATACAGTCTGCCAAAAGAACGCGGATACATCCAATCACTAAAGCACTATCAACATCTCAATCCACCAAATCATGCATTTTGCTCTGTTATCGACTAAGTAACCCTCGGATACATCTATGAGATTGATATCGACGCTTCGGCTTTTGATCAAGTGGAAACATGTACTCGTCTCTTAGGAAAGTGCGAAGCCTTAATATTCCTTCATGTTAATTACTCAGTTTTTTTCCATTTCGCCGCTGGGTTGATTGCCACTTGCAATTTATAAATTGACAGTCAAATCCTGAGTCCAATTTGGGGCTCTAGTTGCCTCCGAAAAGAGCTAGTTACATCTAGTTTTTGGATTTTGATTCAAAATAAATTCATTTAAGTATATTTGCGGAGAATGTTGATTGGCCACACATCCGTTGATACTTCGGTCAACCCTTAGGGCTATCTTAGATAGAACTGTGCTTCTTATAGTAAAAGATATCGGAGTCGACATAAAACTACTGCTAACTTTAATTCAGCAAAGTCTATTCTCACGAACTGCTGAAGTATTACCCACTTATGAATGTCATATCCTTAGTATATGCTAAACACAGAATTTCAAGTCGATGATGCATGCATTGAAGCGATATTGAATGTATGCACATAGTTTGTCACAGATAAACACCTACAGGTTACTAGCTGAGCTACTATATTTCCGATTAATATTCTAAATCGAAATATAAATAAATTCCCATTTAGATTTTTGTTAGTGATTGTTGATGATTTCGATGTTCTGTGATAAAAAGGAGCGTGGTTCCGATGAAGACAACCACTAGATTTATTTAAATCAAGGTTACGATCTTGATATAAACATCTCACCCATTATGTACATACATTTATCAGTATAAACTAAGAATTGTATAATGTAGAAAAGTCAATTAATCCAGTAGACCGGTTTCGTCCTTATTGGGAACTCGTCACTCATTGTCAAGAATCTGCCGTGGACTGGGCTCGAACCTGTTGCTCTAATAATAATATTATATATATATATATAAATATATATATATATATAGGGTCACACAGCCCCGTTAGATTAAATTCCTGGATTTCAATTTATTAGTTGCAGTGATCAAATCTGCAAGCAGTTTCGTATTATGATCAAACGTAACTTGCGCAACTGATGACTTTATGCTACCACGATACCTAGAGCGCTTGCCATGTAATATCATTTGGAGTGCGGTGAGCCAATCAGATTGTTCGCGAGAAATGCGTGATGCCACCTTTAAACCATTGTGTACGCCTTACATTAGATTGTAAAATTTATAGTTGAGCGTTGTCGTTCCTCGCATATTTACTGAAATGAATTGTAGATTCTCTTGAAATTGCGAGTCATGATGTTGGCACCTCGACCGATAATGAATACATATGCAAGTATGTATTAGGTTTTGCGAACCTAGCAACAAATTAGTTCAGTTTTGACCAGAAGGATAAACCAAAGACAGCATGAACGGAAGGAATAATCTCATGCACATTCGTTTCGTGCTTACTGGCGACTCATCAGTAGGAGCCGGTATTAAACCCTCTAACCACTATATATTTGGTAGAAGAATGTGGAATAATAGGACGATACAATCTCCTAGACGAATGTGTAAACCTGTAATAGTGAAACTAACATCATCTAAAGTCAACGACAACGCGACTTCAATGCTAACTCACACTATATAATATATATACCGAGTCTGTAAAGGATACAAACACTATGGCTATTGGGTTAGTAACTGATACTTTTTTTGAAATCGCTGAGTACCGGATACTAACACTATGGTTTCCGAGTCGGTACATGATACCAACCTGATGGATATAAATGTATGCTAAAGTTCACCCAAATTGAGAATTACAACAATTTCCGAACACCTGTTACTCCAGTTAAACCATACACTCTGGCCTTCATCGATATCAGTTATCACATTTCGCGGTAAGCATGACATCATTCAATTCAATATATTACAGTTAAATACTGTTTGTTGCGAAGAGCTAATATATATGCAAGTATGTATTAGGTTTTGCGAACCTAGTAACAAATTAGTTCAGTTGTGACCAGAAGGATAAACCAAAGGCAGCATGAACGGAAAGTATAATCTCATGCACATTCGTTTCGTGCTTACTGGCGACTCATCAGTAGGAGCCGGTATTACGCCCTTTAACCACTATACATTTTGGTGAAGAATGTGGGATAATAGGACGGTACAATCTCCTAGACGAATGTGTAAATCTGCAATAGTGAAGCTAACATCGTATAGTCTACGACAATGCGACTTCAATGCTAACTCACACTATATAATATATATACCGAGTCTGTAAAGGATACTAACACTATGGCCATTGTGTTAGTAACTGATACCTTTTTTGAAATCGATGAGTACCGGATACTAACACTATGGTTTCCGAGTCGGTACATGATACCAACCTGATTGATATAAATTTATGCTAAAGTTCACCCAAATTGGGTCCTAAATCTTAGCTGGTTATAGGTGTTACTTCGATCCATTTTGTATGACGATCGACTGTGTTCATGCAATACCACAGGCTACAGGCTTCAAGAAGAAAAATGTCAACATGAATAAATCTGAAACGGGCGCTGAGTAGCTCGAAATGTTGGTACACCTTAACCAATTGGCACGGGCATCAAGCTTTAATCCATTTGGTAATGTAGTGTCTCATGGTCGGCCAAAGGATACATTCTTGAAGCATTATTCTAGTATCGTACGCAAAAAGATTACATAAATAATGATATTCATAAAATGACGTTTGTATTGCCATGATGTGTGTTCTCTGTCTGTTTGTTGCTTCGTCTGGATTTCACGCCTCACGGACAGTTTGGTATTACAATGGACTATTTAATTTATTTCAATACGAGATAAACAATCTGTCACCACGTTCTCTTTAACTTTATGTGACTGATAGTAGAATCGAATTTACTGAGGCGAATCACTTGCCGAATTACTCTTCGTGAATAATTGTAAGAACGGTTCTATAAAGTATCTACTAGAAATGTATTGCAGATGACACAAAAGATATCGTTCAAATTGGAGGCAGGAGTCGTGTTATGCTAGTAGTCTTCTTGCAATAAATGAATGTTTCTTTTCTGCTGATTTTAGTTGTTTAAAATAAAATTTTATCAAGCGCTCTTCACCCTCGACTTCTTGTTCTCATGTGGCACACGGAGCTAAGTCAGACGGTACGTTTGGCAGAATAGCATGCAGTGTTTTATATTGCGTAAGCAAACATTTAACACGTTCAAGTATTAGCAAACGAGAGTTTGACTTTGACGACTTCAGCCTTTGGAGATGTATTGTTGGTCGGGTTTGTGGTTGCGCCATCATTGAGACACATTCTTTATGATATTTACACATTACAGGAAAATGGCGCAGTTCTTTAATGGTTTTGGGTGTCAGAAATTTGGAAATTATTTACATCTTGACATCTAGTGTAATTCTAAAACCATGTCGAATCGATTATTCTAGGCACTTTACTTGTTTCTGTACCCAGATACATTTTTCCATATTCAAAACAAGCTTGAGCTGATCGATATGTTACTCTAGATTATCATAGGCTATTATGACTTCCTCAACACAAGAATATGCACTCGGAAATCTTTCAATATCTCATTCATGCATCTCTGAAATATCTGTGAACGAAAGTGCATGCGAATATTTTTTAATAATCAAAATGCAATATTGTCGGCTGATTTAGCTATGCTGTCATCGTTTAGAGGTATCTGGTGGTACACTGATTTAAGATCGAGAACTTTGAACCATTTACGTTGGGCCACATCGTCGTTGATATCCTTCGCGCTGTTTATTGGATATCTGTCGGATATCGTGATGCAGTTAAAGACGCGATAATTATCACATAGTCTCAATCACCAACTTGTTGTTTTGTTTACATGTGATTTTTTTATGCTCACAGAATTATACCTTCCTCAAGCATCTAATCATATATGGACATGGCTGCCTGTAACTTGTTCTGATCTAAGGGTCTGGTTCTGGCGCAAACTGGTTGGCATTTTGTTGCTATATGATGCCGTATCGTCAGTATATTTTTACTGATAGAATCTGATATATGACTAATCGTGACATTTGGAAAGCTTTGGACGATTTCTCGTGCTGTTGGATGAGCAGATTCAAACGATTTATCGCTCTTGAGTGCCAAAATGACATGATTGTCACTGTCAATAAGAGCACACAATTACATTCGTGTCTAGCAAGGTACCTTTTACTCTACCGATCAGTCCTTACTTAACCAGGTAATCAGACAAATATTTAATATTTAACATCTGTAACGATAAGCATCCATGGGAAAACGCGACGTGGCCTAAGTGGGCTGAGATTTTCCAAGCCATTTGTTTTGGTAGAAAGGACAATGGTGGCTTTCAGCCGTACATCTGTGTTGCGTCTTATTGAAAAGTTTGGTGTTGTTATTGATATCGCAGCATCAGTACCAACCACGAACGCTACTCGCGAGGGTGAAATACTGGCGCCTCATGCCTGAGGCATGCTGGTAGAAAATTCTTTAAAAATTCAAGTACGTAAAATGCACACATTTGTTAAGTACGCGAAATTAGTGACTTACTTTGATGAAAAATAAAAATTGCAATTTTTAGCAGAGCAACGTTGTAATTTTAGATATGTTAGAATGTTAATGTACCTCCGTGAGACTAAAGAAATTTAGATCTAACACTAAGACAACTGATTTAAGTATGTACATATGAATTAAAATTTAATTATAACCTCAGGAACAGCTTAAATAAAATGCTAAAATCGCATATTCATGTATTGGTCTGTTATAATTTACAGCTCCGTTATATTTTATTAGTGAAGCAAGACCTTACTCGTCTCACGTGTTGCTTTTTTACTTGCGTGTACCTAATGTGCCAGCTGACGGATAAAAGAATGAAAAATTGTGAACCTGTATTAAACAAAATTATTTGATTCGCGTTTTACCGAACACAGACAGAATTCCAATTGTTTTGTTTCTTGACTAACCGAGTTACATTAATTAGTAAATAACTAAAATTTGTGTGTGTAGTGTGCACCAGAGTGGCTGTGGTTAGAGCACCAGATTCCGAAGCAGATGTGCCCAGGTTCGAGTCCCATCCATGGCAAATTCTGGCCACTACATGATGAGTTCCCAATAAGTACGAAACCGGTCTACTGGATGAATTTCATTTTCTGCACTATACAATTCTTAGTTTATATTGACATATGTAAGTAATTAATGGGTCAAGTTTTATCGCAATGTTGGATTTCTGTGAACCACATCTTGCGAGGACAGTTGTCATTCACCAACTCAGATTCAAGTTAATTAGCGCTAAATTTCCGTTTATGTGCTTGTGTAAGGTCCAAGCAGCCTTTGTCAAATGTAAGCATAAATTGCTAAGCGCCACAATTTTTACTTTCCCAGTAGGGTGCATATCAAATGTGACAGACACCTCAGATTTATGCATAAAAACATAATTGCAAGCTGACAGATATCCAGTTCAATATATAAGTCGCACCATCGCATAAGCGGAATAAAATTATACTCTCACCGACAATAAGCAGTATAATGGGCCCTACACAAGTTCATATAGTTTATCATCGGCTTCCATACATACACAGTTACCGATCAAAAATCACTAAAGAACTGGCAGTCAATAGCATTTGAAGTTAAACCCTTGCATCAGCTGCCTCATCAAAAGGTTGCAATCGCGGCTGTAATGGTCGGGTGTGATGAAAGATATTAGCTGCTACTGTAAAATTACTCCACAAATCAATGTTCGAAATCGCAAAATCGAGGAAATATCAGATTTATAGCTTTCAATGCCAAGCATAAAAACGAATTTAGTATGTCGACTTCCTGGCTCCGGTGCCAGTGACGCGTGCAGAGAAAGCCTTTCTGCTCTTACTGTTTGAGATATTTTGTCCTATAACACGATTTCTACCGTTGGAGAAAGCTATACGGTACTAAAGAGAGCGCTGGCTCAAATGATTTGTTGCACCACAATTTTTCGTTACGGAAAAGGGCGCACAGCTCTCGTAGAAGGAATTTAATCCGTGGTGCAAGAAATCTCAATATTATGCATTTCGGAGTAGAGATAGCCCTTAGGATAAAATCTACGGCTGAGCGAGCGCATCGTACAATAAAAGAGGCCCTACCATGTTTGTGTCACGTACTAGTTAATTAATTCCTATAATTAAGGGAAATTCTGATGCTATAACTCACTATTGTTGACTTAATCTCGACTGTTATTAGTCTCGGACTGAAGCCTTCAGAAAAGGCGGAATGAAGGCATTTATGAATTTTCTTGCCGCATCAATAAATGTTAAGTAATCCCAGTCAAATAATCACATCAATTAAATATTGTTTGTTGCGGAGAACTAATATATATGCAAGTATACATTAGGTGTTCCGAACCTAGTAAAAAATTAGTTCGGTTGTGACCGGAAGGATACACCAAAGACAGCATGAACGGAAAGTATAATCTCATGCACATTCGTTTCGTGCTTACTGGGGACTCATCAGCAGGAGCCGGAATTACGCCCTTTAACCACTATATATTTGGGTGAGGAATGTGGAATAATAGGACGATACAATCTCCTAGACGATTGTGTGAACCTATAGTAGTGAAGCTAACATCATATGAAGTCTCGAAAATGCGACTTCCGCACTAACTCACTATATATAATGTAGATACCAAGTCTGTTAAGGATACTAACACTATGGCTTTTGTGTCAGTAACCGATACCAACATTATAGTATCGAAAAGGTACATGGTACTAACACTATGGTTTCAGAGTCGGTACATGGTACCAACATGATGGATATCAGTGTATGCTATACTTCACCAAAATTGAGAATTACAACTATTTCTGAACACCTGTTACTCCAGTATATTCATACACTCTGGCCTGGTCGATATCAGTTACGTAAGCATGACATCATTCAATTCAAGATATACCAGTTAAATTTTGTTTGTTGTGGAGAACTAATATATATGCAAGTAGGTATTAGACGTTGCGAACTTAGCAACAAATTAGTTCAGTTGCGACCAGAAGGATAAAACAAAGACAGCATGAACAGAAGGTATAATATCACGCACATTCGTTTCGTGCTTACTGGCGACTTATCAGTAGGAGCCGGTATTACTCCCTTTAACCACTATATATTTGGGTGAGGAATGTGGGATAATAGGACGGTAAAATAATTGTATAAGTAAAACGCATATCATACAAAACAATGAGATCTTATCTATTTGATCGTCTATTTACTCGCAGAACTGAGAAAAATTCTGATTACTTCCCTCAATTTTTTTGTATTTATCTTCAATAGTGCTAGTCTCTCATTGAATTCTTCAGGAAGGGCAGAGAGAAATCATTTGTGATGTTCCTTGCCGCATTAATTATTTAGAAAAAAACCAGTTACATAACCACGTCAATAGTTGAATAGGTAACATGCATATGGTACATAAAATATAGAAGTTATTATAATTTATCTACGATTTACTCATAGAACTGAGGAAAATTCTGATTATATCGGTCACTTTTGTTTTCTTAAACTGAACTGTAGTTTGTCTCGGATTGAAGCCTTCAGAAAGGGCAGAATGAGAGCATCAATGAAGTTCATTGTCGCATCGATAAATGTTGGTTAATATCAATCACGTAATCACATCAATAATTGATTAAGTCACATGCATATGATACATAACTATGTGAACTTATTATATCACATCTTCGATTTAACCGTAGAGCAAAGGGAAACTCTCATACTATCAATCATTATTGTTGAATTAACCTCAACTGTTATTAGTCTCGGATTGAAGCCTTCATAAAAAGCAGAATTAAGGCATTTATGAATTTTCTTGTCGCATCAATAAATGTTGAGTAATCCCAGTCAAATAATCGCATCAATAATTGTATAAGTAACACGAATATGATACATAACAATGAATTTTTCACATGCATATGTTACATAACAATGATAACTTATTATAATTAATCTTTGATTTACTCATAGAACTGAGGGAAATTATGATTATATCGCTCACTTTGTTTTCTTAAACTCAACTGTAATAAGTCTCGGAGTGAAGCCTTCAGAAAGGGCAGAATGATGGTATCTATGAAGTTCCTTGCCGCATCAATAAATGTTGGAAAATCCCAGTTAAATAATTACATCGATAATTGAGTAAGTAACACGCATATGATACATAACCATGAGAGCTTATTATAATCAATCTTCGATTTACTCGTAGAACTGAAGGAAATTCTGATTATTTCACTCAATTTTGTTATCTTAATCTCAACCGTTGTTAGTCTCGTTTTGAAGCCTTCAGAAAGAGCAGAATGAGGACATTTATGAGGCACCATGCCGCATCAATAAAAAAAGTTGAGTAAACCCAGTAATATAATCGCATCAATAGTTGAATATGTCATACGCATAAGATACATAACAATGAGAACTTATTATATTTGATCGTCGATTAACTCGTAGTACTGAGGTGAAATTTTGATTCTATTGCTCATTTTTTGTTAGTCTCGGAATAGAGCCTTCAGGAAGAGCAGAATAGTAGCATTTGTTCGTTTCCTTGCCGCGTCAATAGAAGTTGGGTAAATCCAGGCACGGTATCACACCGTTAACTGAACATGATATATTTTTTATCACAGACGTCATTCAATACTAATTTGAAGCACAGTTGTTTTAACAGCAATTTTTACATTGTTTGTCTTAATTTCAAATATTCATCAGTTGCTTTATGTACGCAAAATGATTTTACACATTATAAAGTAAATTGTGAGTGCGGCACAGTAAGAGTCTTTGCTAGTTATGTAACCTAACGTTTCGCGCTCTGCCAATAAGTCGATGTGACGGCATTGACGACACCTTATATCTTCTATGCTTTATATAAAGTTAATTTAAATCCGTATTATCTCAGGAAATACAAATTGAACGGGTTATCTTAACCCAATACGAACTAACCCACTTTTTATTGCGAAAGTAAGGGATAATGTTTAAATTAAACTTTTTTATCTATGCCTGTCAAAATTGATTCTTCATTTTGTTTTAAATAAAAGTCAACCCTTTATTCACCCAATTCGCCTTCTACTATTTTGATATATACATCCATCTTAATAAAGGTTTCCAGGATTGTACTAAAGAGTCGGAAAATAAAGCTGGTTCGGACACACTCGATCTGTTATTAACAAAACCAATTTAGTTTAATTTTTAGATACAGTTTGTGATGAAGAACTAATATATATATATATATATATATATATATATATATATATATATATATATATATAAAGTTTTGTATTAGGTGTTGCGCACCTAGTAACAAATTAGTTCAAATATGATCAGAAGGATAAACCAAAGACAGTATGAACGGAACGTATAATTGATTTAATTTGTTTTATTGCCGTCTAGGTTTGCCAATTTATATAAAATCGTTTCCGAGAAAAAAACACAAATTAAGAAAAACAATTGCACATAGTGGAATCAATTTTGTATTTTTAAAAATCGATTTATAATAATGCGGTATACATAGAAAATAGTAAAAATCATTCGACTGTAAAGAGAGTGTGGTAAGAAAAAATTAAAATAAAATATGAAACGTACAGCTGGAACACTTAAAACACTTCACAAACGCGCTATACGTGTGTGCAGTGTTTTGTTACGAGATAATTTATATTTACTGCATAAACAAGAATAAAGATGTCGCACTGCAATAACATACTTCTGTCATAATTGCATCTATGGTTTCTTATGGATATACTAGAGTTCAATTGTGCATACACTTAATCAATATAAACGAATAAATGCTGCGAAATATTTTCGGTTAAAGTAAATCATTATTTATCTAAATCATTTTTCGCAAATTTAGTGAATACTTATCTATTTTACCTAGATGACTTTGCTAATAATACAAATAAATATAGCGTTATAAACATGTATAAATTTGTCATGTGCCACGAGAACCAAATAATCGTGATCGTAATTAGGACACTGGACATAATTTTGTAAATTAATGTCAAGTCAATATATCGGGTGCGCTGTGCTAAGTAAATTTTAACGACATTGATAAAAATGCATGCAAATTATTACATTTCGTAAGCGTATTCGGAATTCCAATCGCGATAAAATATGTTTTCTAGTTGCTTGCGAATTGTAACACCTTTATCGGAACTTGTCAGAGCCGGCTGTTCTACAACGAATGCTCCTCCAGTTGTATAAAGGAAATAGTCCCCAGACCAATTGGAAGTACCTGCAAATTTAAGAAGAAAATCAATGTAGATATGAAAAGTTTTATAAAACGTGTATTAATTATACTTCGCTTATTATTATGTCACAGAAGATTAGTGAACAATTGCTGTCAAATAGCTCGATCGAACAACCCAAATTTCCAAAATAATCATTAGACTTCCTTTGCTAGGAAAGACTATTTTTTCTACCAAGAATGTGAATGTCATATTTGACTAAAATTAATCACTGTTGTAAAAGAGGTATTCGGGTAGCCAATACTTCTCAATGAATATCGGTCGTTAAAGTCTAAAATCAATTAAAAACTAATATTCAAATAGGCGAAATTCAATAGCCAAGCGGTAATCTCAAGCGAATGATGAAATGCAAGACAAAAAGCAAAAAAAATATTATCAACACTGGTGACCTTTGGTGTTGAGCCTCATTTGTTTGCAAGTAAAAACTCGTGCTGTCATTGCAGGCATAGACTTTAACAGTCAAAGTGCGCAATAAGCGCGAAATTATTATTTAATTTATGTATTTTCTTAACAGTTAGCCTTATTTACCTTTGCGTACTATAAACAATGGCTGTACTCATTCGATTTGATTGGTCAGCTAAATATTTATTAAGGTACGCGTGAAAGGTCACAACACAGTATAAGTGCACATCGGTGGTATGTGAATTAAATATATCAAAACGTAATAGATCATGAACTGCAGGTGTTATGCACTCTATGTAGACATTAAATTTTCTGAAACTTGAAAGAGAAAAAGCAAACACCATATAATAAACTTGCCAAATATCATCAGAAAGCATTAAGCATCTACTAACCAATGACATCAGCGAAAACGTTAACGCACTTAAACAAAGCCAGAGATCGGAATTCAATTTATCAATCTTATAATCTTACCGACATACTATCAATTTTACATTTACTTTGAATAATGTTGTGCTTATGGGTAATTAAGATTGAATACAAGAGTGAATTCAACAACTGAGCGACAGTGTGGCTCAGTGTAAACAGACTCAGAGGTAGACGCGTCCAGGTTCGAGCCCTGTCAGCGTAAAATTCTGGACAGTATTTCAAAAGATCCCATTAAGGACGAAACCGGTCTACTAAATGAATTGCCCTTACTACACTAAAAATGCTTAGTTTATATCACTGAAAACATATATATATATATATATATATATATATATATAGAGCATATATATATATATATATATATAATGGAACTGGTGTTTAATAGGATCGAAACCTTGATGCAAATATATTAAATTGATATTCTATGGTAATAAATAAACTGAAAACCGCTTAAGCCATCAAGACCATTTCAGAAAGTAGCCCTGTTTCGCCCATATTAGTGACTCAAGTACAAGTAAGAATTTTCCGCGATCGGGACTCGAAACAATGTACATTGGTTTTTGAGTATTTCCCTCAATTTTTAGCCCAATACAAATTTATTCTTTGGTTATCCTTTCCATTGATGAATTGCTTTTGTTACAGTTAGCAAAGATTCCTTTATACACAATATATAGCACGGCCCACGGTAGGTATAATTTAAATAGGAACTTCTTAGAGAAATTATTCCTTATGTTCATTTTATTAACTTAATAATTATCTTCATTTTTAAGCGATGTATTTTTTCTAGATCAATCTTTTTCGTATGGTTATTTTATTCACATATGAACTTGCAATTTGACTTGTATTAAAAGCGTTTAAGTTGAGTTAGTTATACCGTTTTTCCTGTCCTTTATTTTCCTGCTGTCTTTGGTTTATCCTTCTGGTCACATTGGAACTAATTTGTTTCTAGGTGCGCAACTTCTAAAACACAATTGCATTAGTTCTCCGCCACAAACTGTAACAAACGTCAAGGTTTTTTGTGCCGACGTCATGGAAAATTAAATTATTTGAAATGACGAGCCCCTGATCTGTCAACGCCTTGACTTTTAATTTTCGGGCAGATAATAACAGCAAACGGGTGGGCTACAATCGTGATATCAAAATATTTCATTATTTGCAGCCATCCAAGAAGCCTTTTTCGACTATAAAACTTGTCGCCTTCGCTAGGGAATTGCGCTTTTATGAAACTTCGCTTTTCTCGATGGACCGATTTGGGATGTGCTTCAATTGATTATTGCTTAGATGAGAAGATTAATCTTCCTACAAAACAAGACAACCTTGCAGATAAGCCTCATTCTTTTAAAAGTTAAAGTTCTAACTTCTGTTCAAATTTTAGTTAGTCTATTAAAAAATTAACGTTTGCGGCACATTAGTGTTAAATCATAAATAAACTGACGTTGATAACAACAATAACGCATATTTAATTTAGCATACTTTAACGCTATGACTAAAGTTCTACTTAAATTATATTTCATGCATAAATATTTAAATTCAGAGTTGTTCCGAGATTAAATCTAAATTACTGGATTTTTCAGAAACAATTTAACGATCATATTTTAAATTATAGCGTTTCTATAACAAACATTGAAAGTTGTACATGTCCTTGAATTGGTCACAAATTCTGTTTATTTAACCTTACCGCGAATTGGAATTACGCAAATCTTTTGGATAATAATTTCTGCCAAAATGCTTCAGCTTTCAAGTGTCGATATACTAGGTTTGCCAGTAGGTAATAATGAGACCATTTCGGAGGATTTGAAAAATATTCAGTGTCAGTTAACGAGTCTACTGCCTCTCATCAGATAAATAATTCTGACCCATAATATAAAGGGTTCCGGCCTGCTATCGCATCGCCCGCACTATCCCCGTCATTCATCTCGACGTCCGTACGATCCCTTTCCATCATTAAACTGTGCGCCGCGTCCTGGTCCTTCATCAAATCGCCAAAAACACAACGTAAATAGCTCAGCATCCAGAAGACTTGCCAGTTACCTAGACAAATAGGTGTACCCGCGTTCTACCCAAGAACTTGATGCATTAATCATCGTATATTGGGACACATAACTAGAAATTGCATTAAAATGTGTCAAGATGGTACAATGTGTGAATATCCACGGTAGCCATAGGCTGTTTCCCTAAGAGAAAATCTCATACATACTGACACACATGTACGAAGGAATTATAATCTCGTGCACATTCGATTCGTGCTTACTGTGGACTCATCAGTAGGAACCGGAATTACGCCCTCTAACCACTATATATTTGGTCAAAGAATTTGGAATAATAGGACGGTACAATCTCCTAGACGAATGTGTAAACCCGCAGTAGTGAAGCTAACATCATATACAGTTTTGACAATGCGACTTCAACGCTAACTCACTCTATATAATATATATACCGAGTCTGTAAAGGATACCAACATTATGATTATTGTGTCAGTACCCGATACCAACATTATAGTACCGAAAAGGTACATGGTACTAACACTATGGTTGCCGAGTCCTTACATGCTATAGATAACAAAAATTGAGAATTAAAACTATTTCTGAACACCTGTTACTCCAGTAAATCCATACTAATTTCTTACTAAGTGCGCAGCACCTAAATCATAACTGCATATATATTAGTTCTCCGCCACAAACAGTATCTAACTGTTATAAATTCTATTGAACTATTTTACTGTCGAGACTTTATATGATGTTAGCTTCACTACTGCAGGTTTGCACATACGTCTGGGAGATTGTACCGTCCTATTTTCCCACATTCCTCACCAAAATATATAAGAGGTAAAGGGCGTAATACCGGTTACTACTGATGAGTCGCCAGTAAGCACGAAACGAATGTGCACGAGATTATAATTTCCGTTCATGCTGTCTTTGGTTTATTCTTTTGGTCATAATTGAACTAATTTGTTACTAGGTGCGCAACACCTAATACATAATTAGATATATATATATATATATATATATATATATATATAAATATATATATACATATATACACTATGTGGACTTTCCTTCACAAACAGTTTCTAAATGTACGGAGGAAGTAAGATCGGTGCGTATTAATTCTGCCACTCAGCAAACCGCGTTGTAAATCGTTGTACTAAATCCACTTTTGTTGCTGCATTGTATGATTGACACCAGTGTTGCAATATATTTAGTAACACCTTATTTCCCAGTAACATGCAGCAAAGATGTACAGTAAAAGGCGATAATTGCCAGCCAATAAAAACACATGGCGTGAGTTTTTCGTCACAAACTTGCCGCAATTTATATTAGGCCTAGAAAAATATGAATCAATTGTGGATATGGATAAATGTACCTTGCTTGAGCCGGTCACGAATTTAATTGTGGGTCCCTTTGTTGGTAATGACGATCGTCTAGTTTTGACCCTCAAGAGCACTGACCCGTTCGCATACACCCATCCACGAATATATTCAGTCGTCAACATTTTTCTTAAGATTATGAACATTAAATTATCATATTCTATCAGTACCACCAAAATGACTAGGCGATACCATATAACAACTAGAGACTCACCAGTCTTCGCCAGAACTCGACCGTTAGACCAGAAAATGTCATAGGTTGCTAAAGACATTTTTGATCGGATGCTAGATAACGACATAATTAGTTTAGATCACCCATGTAAGCAGTTCCTGATCAATATCCGATAAACAATGCGAAATATACTATTGATAAAATTGCTAAACGTAACTGATTTAGTGTTGACTTTAAACCAATATAGCATCAGACACCGGTATATGAAGATAGCATTGCAACAGCATAACCTTTTTGGGTTATTTTTGTATACGCGTATGCCTTTTGGTTTATACAATGCATCATAGAAACTTCATAGATAGGTGCACGATATACTAAAGAAACTGCGCATCTATTCGTACATTTTCGATGGAATTATAGCCTATGATGATTTAGAAGAACATTTAATCGACAAAAAAGTGACTCGCTCGTTGAGCGCGTATAGAAAATGATGCATGCAAATGATTTCCCAACTCACCCTGTTTCAAATATATCATCCGATTGCTTTTTAAGAATAAATTATAATTTGTAGATACATGAGGAGAAACTGAAAATTAATTTCTTATATTTTACAAGACGTGTTTCTATTTTTTCCCATATGGAAAGGACAAACATTACTATTCTAAACGAATTTTACTGATGTTTCAATTAAAAGCTTCTCTAGAAAGGGCTCGCAATATTAACACCCATAGATGCATGGTCAATTAGTCAAATATCTTGCTAAAAGAAAATTACTGGAACAATGAAAGCTGCGTTAGTCAAAACGCAGATCAGGTAATTTCAATTAATCCAGGTGCGAAACACGGAAACTCCTTCAAGAAATTAGTCAATTCCCCTAATTTTACGGTTTTACGTTATCGTGCGATCAGTGTACTTATTTTCACAATTATAAAAAATAACGAAATTTTTCAATTCTTTAAATCAAGTTTGCGAGCTTGAAGTAAACACCAATCACATGGTATTTAACCAGTCGTCGAACAACATAACAAAACTACCGCCAGCCGCAACGCACTGACGCGTTTCGACCTTCCTTGATCATTATCAGAGTACGACGGTAAACCGAATTTAATATATATGGAAATCAAATTTAGATATGCGGCTCTCACCTCTAGCAGACGACTCGTTAAATACAATGGGATTGGTGTTTACTTCGAGCTCGCAAACTTGATTTAAAGAATTGTTACCACCACCCGCGCAAACAATTATTGTTAAACTGTATTGCTTATATAATTATAAGTGGCGAAAGCTACAAACAGTTTATGTTCGTGACTGCATAGAAATTGTGCAGCCGACATTTTCAGTCAAGTTCAATGTATATTCAATGCGGCTTGATCCTCAATAGTCAGTTTGCCGTCGTACTCTGATGATGATCAAGAAAGGTCGAAACACTTCAGTGCGTTACGGCTGGCCGTAGTTTTGTTATGTTGTTCGACGACTGGTTAAATACAATGGGATTGGTGTTTACTTCAAGCTCGAAAACTTGCTTTAAAGAATTGTTACCACCACCCGCGCAAACAATTATTGTTGAAATGCTTCAATTTTGAAAATTTCAAATGCACTGCGAAGGAAATTGATAGAGGAAACTTGAAATCAAATGGCGTTAATTAGTCATGTATTTAGTATATTAGGCAAATACAAAAAATGCTTACCAATATACGCGTGTCTATCAGTTACCATGTACTTGTTGTGGTTAACACGTGAGAAAGGTATTTTGCGCTGTTCCTGTGTGTACGCTGGCACCTCAAAAAGTCGCTTAAAAATTAAAAAAATAATTAAAAAGCCATATGTATAAAATAACTCGTGACATGAATGACGTTCAAAAGAACACTATAATGATTTTGTTGTCGTTTTTAATTTCAAATTAGCGTTAAATGTTAATTATATGTTACACAAAGATTGTGAATCAAATTACGTTCTTTAGAGTGGACAGTGATTACAATTTGAAAAGCCGAACAAAAAGAGAATCCAAAAAAATCATATATTTAAAAAAATTAGTAAATAATGTGGTACCATGTGAATTAGCAAATAAATCAGAAATAACATCGAACATAGATGCAACTCATATTTTATAGAGTATAGTATAATACGATTTTGCTAATACCCGGATTAGATTGACTCAAGGCAATTCAGCAAAGATAAGTAGACTAGATGGATGTAACAAAGTCAGCGTGAATGACTGGTATAATTCCATGTACACATGCGTTTCTTGCTTACTGGTGACTCAATAGAAGGCGCCGCTAACACGCCGCATACTCAAAATGTATTTGGTCGATAAGTGTGTGCTAGTTGGTCGGTAAAATCCCTAAATAATTGTGTATGCAGAAATTTAATTTACTTACTCTAGTCTTATACAGTGGGACTTCAAAGCCAGCTTACTATGTCTAGCCTAGAAAGAATACCAGAACCAAGTTTTCGAGAATTTAATCATATAATGGTTAAAAATATATAGTTTTCAAAAAATACCAGGCCTCTACATGGTATCAACACAATGGTCTTTAAAATACCGAGCCTGTGCATGGCAGCAACAAAGTTTTTTTTGCAAAATGCCGAGCCAGAGCATAGTACCAACACAAGGTTTATAAAGATATCGAGCCTACAAGGAGTACCGATTCTGTAACAGGTATCAACACAATTATTTTCAAAATGCCTACACTTTATATGGCACCAACTCAGTGTTCGTAAAAAACCAAGCCAGTAAATTGTACTAAAACAATGTTCTTCATTATACCAAGCCTGTAATTTGGTACCAATTCAATGGTTTAAAAAATACCGATTCTCTACATGATTGACATAATACCGCGCCCGAACATAATAACAACGAAATGATTTTAACATGAAGAGACCGTATATTGTACCTACACAATTGTCTTCAAAATACTAAGCCTGTACACTGTATCTGGCAATCTGAGTTACGCCATTTTACATGGAGAGCAGAAAACAAATATTCTAACGCAGGCAAATGGTAATTCTTATTCAGCCACTCTAGCATAGATGTGGCATAATAGTTAAGGAAATACACACACACACACACACACATGTAATACGCGAATATCTAGAGAAAGATCATTCTTAAGTATAAAGAATATGGCCAGAGAAAATATCGCGCTTCATTCATTAGTTGGTTTTGTAAAACTGGTGAGGATGGACCAACTGAAGAAGGCTGTCGATAAAGACAGTCGAAATATTTTGCTAAAGAAAGAAAACAACTAGATTAATAACTGTGTTAATAAAAACGCAGATCAGGTAATTTCGATTAATCCAGTTTCGAAAAAAAATTTTATCTTATAAAGCAGATTTCACTCCCCAAAACACAGAGCAGTTTAAAATAAATATTATCAGATGACACATTTCCCAACGTAATTTAATATTTCGCTGCTTAAGGTATTGATTTCTGTCTTGGAATCAGATATAACCATTACATTACAATCAACTGTAGTTCTGTGAGGTTTTACATTAACAGATTACAAATCAAATCTTACTATTACCTCTTCTAGTTCGGTTCTATTACTTTTAGAGGGTAACTATCCATGCTACATTTATATAATTAAACGAACATTGGTTGTGTGGGCGGTCATAACAATTACTATAATCAAGGTTGAGATCTTGATATAAGCACCTGACCCATTAATTACTTACATATGTCAGTATAAATTAAGAAACTGCCGCAGGGTGGCTCAGTGGTTAGAGCACCAGATTCCGAAGCAGACGTACCCAAGTTTGAACTCTGTCCACGGCAAATTCTGGCCAATACGTGATGAGTTTCCAATAAGCACGAAATCGATCTACCGGATGAATTTCTTTTTCTACACTATAAAGCTCTTAGTTTATACTGACATATGTAAGAAATTAATGAGTCAGGTGCTTATATAACGATCACAGCCTCTAATATAGTAATTCCTGCTACATGTTTCTTTAAACTCAAGCTCCTAATTCTCTTTTATTTCATAATATCAATCCCAATTTTAAATAGATTGAACGTACATTTAATGAGCATTCTGGAGTAAATGTTACATTGGCCCCTTCGTAGGCACATCCACTTTGAATATTGTAATAACAAATGAAACTCTCATTTAGGGTCAACGCAATGAATCCGCTGATACATACTAAGTTATTAAAGTTCATGTCAACTTTATCTAAGTAAGCAAATTTGTCGAAATTACTGATCTTGTTTTAAAAATGGCAAACAACGATATTGGCGCCAAGTCGAGGACGCAGGCGTGCTACGATAAGCAAGTTACGCACGTTTGTACATTATGTACATGGTAACCGTGAGTAAAGAAATTTAAATTCAGGCTCTCAGGTGATATTTTATTGTACAACACTTATTGTTTCCGCTGTGAAATTATACATCATCCAGGACAACTTTTACTTGACGTTTTAAATTTCAATATAGTCTGTGTACAAATATACATATATATTTTGTTCGTTTTTATCTAATTAAAGACAAATAAAAACGAGAGAAAGTCTTCCTAAATATGTCGCATTCTACGAATGATCAACTTGAACTTTGAAATTAGTAATAAGCTATATAATTAAAGTTCTAATATAATTTAAAAACAACTACATGAATACTTTTCTAAATCAAATATGCGAGCTTGAAGTAAACACTAATTTCACTGTATTTAACCAGTCGACGAACGACATAACAAAACTACTTGATTAGATTGGAAATTTATACAATTGAACTATCATTGTTTAGTGGGTGTCTATATGTTTTAAATCAATGCTACCAGATTGATATAAACACAAATCCCATTATATATGCACTTGTCGGTATAAGCTAATCATTGAATAAGGTAACAGAGGCAATTAGTGTACGCGCATCAAATTGCAGTGATTTAACAACATCTGTCGATTCACTAGATAAGCGTACGCCACGCCTATGTAGGTTTGTGAGTGGGCGTTTGGTTAAGACTGGAAATAATTTGTTACATAGAATTAACGGTACGTGATTCATTCATCCAAGTGAAATGATAAATAAAACAACCATTGATTGCGCGGGTGGTGGTAACTATTCTTTAAATCAGGTTTGCGAGCTTGAAGTGAAAACCAAACACATTGTATTTAACCAATTGTCGGACAACATAGTACGTGTGAGTGACGGTAGTTTTGCTATGTTGTTCGACGACTGGTTAAATACAATGGAATCGGTGTTTACTTCAAGCTCGAAAACTTGATTTAAATAATTGTAATCATCACCCGTGCACTCATTTTTTGTTTATGTTAAATTTATGTTTAGTATGTTGCAGAGTAGCGTAGGGGATAGAGTCACAGACTCCGAAGCAAATATGTCCTGATTTGATCCTCTTCCTTGGAAAAATTTTGGACAGTACTTGAAGAGCTTCAACCCAGGATAAAACGAGTTTACTGGATTAGTTGTCCTAGCTAACTTATACAATGATTAGTTTATAATGAAAAATGTGTATATAATGGGGTTAGTATTTATATGAAGCTCGTAAGCTGAATTTAAATAATATTTGATTAGCTTGATTAACGCATTTCTAACATCCATCGTCACTTTGACTTCTTTTCAGAAAATATTATCAAAATAATTTCAACATTCACTGCGACCTTCTTAGTGTCAGAACCGAATTCGAGCCATAATACCCACAATATATTTCCGGTTTCATGGACAGCTTTATTCGGTTACATAAGGAGCAACTTGTGTGAGGTATTCAGGCCCCCCTCCTTGGTTTTCAATAGGCATGGTCAGACAAAAAATACATTTAAAAAATACTTACTACACGCAAACTAGTCCGCTGAGCTGAACTTGTCAACACTCGTAGGGAGTTCAAAAATTTCAAAGAATCCGGTTGGGTGTGTTTCCATTTACTCATCAGCAAACGCACCATTATGCCTTTATTAAGAACTACTCTGCGCAGAGCATTATCAATCACAGGCCAAAAGCTATTTGATGATGAAAAATTGGCACAGATAAAAGTAAAATGAGTTTTAGATTTTTATTATTATTAAATTATGTATGCATAAATGATAGATAGATAGCATAATTTAAACGCTTTCGGCAAAGCTACAATAAAGTTACAATCGACATTTCAGTAAAGTAATAATCGTGTGCGATTACTAAAGATAAGATCCGCTATTTTTATTAGCAAAACATTATATATACATCGCCGATTAAACCTCGTTAAACAACTTGCCGTCGTGCTCTTAGAATGATCACGGAAACTCTAAGCACGTTAAAATGTGTAGGTGACGGTAGTTGTGATGCCGTTCAACTGATAAATATGATTTATTGGTGCTTGTTTTAAGTTTGAAATTTTTAATTAAAACAAGGCGTAACCAGATGTGATCCTCATGAAATCTTTATAAAATATTTCTAAACAGATATAGAATGAAAAGTATGCATAATTCATCATTAAAATCAGTTTCAACGTCACAAAAAGCAATATAGCACCACTAAAAACAAATACATAACTGTCGCATAAGCCGTCTAAAAGATAATAATAATAGTGATAGAAATAATTATAATAAATTTAAAAGATCCTCTCAAGAGAAGAATATTGATCTAGGAAATAGTGCATTAATCATACGTGATGAAACCTACCTAACCAACACACAGAACTAAAACGACCTAGCCGGTTGCAGAACACATAGCTTCGGAAAAGTCAACCTCAAGGCAAAGTGACATCTACCTATAAGACTCAACCTTACGCTTGTTTACTTGTAATAAAGGTTGCGAAATTGATATAAACACCTAACCCATTATATACATACATTTGTCAGTATGAACTCGGTATTGTGTAGTGATGGAAAGGAAATTCATCCAGTAGATCGGTTTCTTCCTTATTGGGAACTCATCAAATACTGTCCAGAATTTTCCGCGGTCAGGGCTCGAACCTGGGCATGTCTGCTTCGGAGTCTAGTGCTCTAAACAATGAGTCACCCTGCCGCCTGTTTAATTGTTTTCATGTATTTATGACACATTGGTCTATACCAGTGACGCATTCGCACTGTTAAACTTGTGTCAGATATTTATACAGACCAATTAAGTATAATAGTATTAAAGCAATTTTGCGGACAGGTAGCTTTAGCAAGTACGTTTGAGAAATAATATATATATATATATATATATATATATATATATATATATGCATGTATATATATATATAGTGTTTATCCATAGGTAAAATCCAAGATCCTACCTCACAAGTAACGGAAACGTACAATCAATTCAACGCAACACCCCTACTAGTTATCGTCTTTTTTATAATTAAATACCTGGGCAATTCAGCTCTTGCTTAGGTTTAAAGTGGGATTGGCGTGTTTTACTCTGAATCGAAAACGACATTGTTTAAATTTTGTGTAGAACCAAGATTAGGCACGAATGCGTGACTCCCGCACATGAGTAGTATGGTTCTGAACCACAATGTCTTTTTGCTAATGAGGAGTGCCCAATAAGGAAGAAAGAATTGTCTAACTGATGGACTGATTTTTTTAAATATAAAACAATACGTAGTTAATAAAGACAAAAAACAAATAGTATATGTATTTTGAAAGATGTATTATTTTGGTTCTGAGTGCTGTCCTGTTCGTTTCGGATTTGACCGCATTTTTCTTGTGCGGGACAATTGTTAGCACTCATAGGTCGGCAAAATCTTGAACCTTTTATCATTTCAGATGATGTAATTTTTGGCCTCAGTTGATGGGTTCTCACTTGTCCCTTCTCCTTTAAGCCTTCAATTAGCTGATTGTCTGAAAGCGCTTTAGGATCAAGATCCGCCATTGATCTTTGACAAATATTTCGAGACGTTATTTCCAGTCTCATCTTCAGTGTTGACACAATACGCACAGGAGTAAAACACAACTTGTGGCAAATGTGTTATCCTCATTCAAGACAGATATATTTATATATATTTTATTTTAATTGTCTTCCTAATATCCGGTCTTATACCTAGTCTCTAATACTCAAATGTATACAAAACTTATCCCTGTCCCCCTCTGCGCACACATCTACCTATAAACATGTGTATTTTAACTATAAGCACACCTAATGGATTGACATACACGCCTATCAATGATGTCTATATTTTAATTGCTGTACCGGACGCATAGAAAGATCAACAAATTTTGAATTCTATATTGCTGTAATCCTCACCTGCCCCCCAGTTCACCTAATTCCATCCAGCTTGCAATCGGTTATATACAGGGAGATTAAAAAACTATTGAAACTCTATAGAGTATTATTCTATCATTTTGACAAAACCGAATACGGAAGTTACACTAACTAAATCTTCTTTCCGCTCAGTACACATTTATACTCATATCCTATATGAATTAGTTTCTGTATTAAAATATCGTATATATCTATATATATAGATAAACATATAAGCAACTATGTGGGTGACTCCCACATCTTTTATAAATATCTATATATCTAAATATAACTATACCTACGTGTATACACTATATATATACGAATACATATATATATATATATCAGCAATCTTTTATATTTTAATTTTATTTTTACTTATATATTTTTGTACCCACATCTTATAAAATATCCATTTACACATATGTCCACACGCTATCTATGTATATATATATATATAGATAAGCATATAAGCAACTATGTGGGTTCATCCCACATCTTTTATAAATATCTATATATTCATCGTGTATATACCATATATATAATATGAATCTCATACAAGCAACACTGTGAGTCCCGCAACGGATAAATTATATCAGTAAAACACTTTTTATATATCTATTTTATTGTCTATCTATATACTTCTATATATATATATATATATATATGTAGATATATGTATCTATAAGTAGTTGAAATAGGTTCTTTGAAATTCAACCACTTACAATTTATATGTATATATAAATATCAAAAGCATATATATCTTCCCGTCTACACCTCATATATATATATATATATATATATATATATATATATATATATATATATACATAATGCCTATCTCAAATCATAAAGGAGACATTATTGCGATTTAAGAGAAGAATAACACAGGAGAAACGGACAGGAGATTTAGATAATCAGAAGGAAGATAAGCACAGAACTCTGGTTCTACCAGACTCCAAATTAAGTAGAAAGATTAGGATATTAGCAACAAAATACAACATAAGAACAGTGTTAAGACAAACAGTTACAATAGGCAATAAGTTACCGAATCAAAAAGAAAAAATAGAACCTCTTAACACATCAGGGGTTTATGAGATACCTTGTAAAGATTGCAATCTTAGGTATATAGGTGAAACCATGCGTCCAATAAAGGTACGTAGAGGTGAACATAAGACTGCATGCAAATACAGACATAGTAATAGATCGGATCTAGCCAGACACTCAATGGAGTCAGGTCATCAAATAAACTGGGACGGCTGTAAACGGATTTCACTATGTAACCGAAATAGATTAACCAGGTTGATTAGAGAATCAATTGAAATAAAATCAGGAATGAACGTCATGAATATGACATGTGTAGAAAAATCATTAGGCCCAATATTCAATGAAGCCTTCTCTAATGGAAAGAAACGTAGATTAGAGGAATCAGAGCTAACAATAAATCTAAATAAGAGACCACGACTATGAAAGGGGAGAAAACAGAACGAATTAGAGGGAGTTAGAGGGCGGTAATATGGCTATAGTTATATATGTATATATATGATGAACATTTCAATTTATATAAGATGTGAGAGAATTTCACGTTGTTGCTTATATATTTATCTAAATATATTTAACAAATATGGGCATCTATATTTCGCAAATACATATATATGGATGATTCTAAATATTCATATAAGATGTGGGGTGAACTCACATGGTTGCTTAAATGCTTATTTAGATATTCACAATATATATGTAGAAGAATATTTAGATTTTATATATAAGGTGGGAAAAGCTCACATGGTTGCTTATGTGAATTGAGATAGGCATTATGTATATATATATATATATATATATATATATATATATATATATATATATATATATGAGGTGTAGACGGGAAGATAGATATGCTTTGATATTTATATATACATATAAATTGTAAGTGGTTGAATTTCAAAGAACCTATTTCAACTGCTTATAGATACATATATCTACATATATATATATATATATAGAAGTATATAGATAGACAATAAAATAGATATATAAAAGTGTTTTACTGATATAATTTATCCTTTGCGGGACTCACAGTGTTGCTTGTATGAAATTCATATTATATATATGGTATATACACGATGAATATATAGATATTTATAAAAGATGTGGGATGAACCCACATAGTTGCTTATATGCTTATCTATATATATATATACATAGATAGCGTGTGGACATATGTGTAAATGGATATTTTATAAGATGTGGGTACAAATATATAAGTAAAAATAAAATTAAAATATAAAAGATTGCTGATATATATATATATATATATATATATATATGTATTCGTATATATATAGTGTATACACGTAGGTATAGTTATATTTAGATATATAGATATTTATAAAAGATGTGGGAGTAACCCACATAGTTGCTTATATGTTTATCTATATATATAGATATATACGATATTTTAATACAGAAACTAATTCATATAGGATATGAGTATAAATGTGTACTGAGCGGAAAGACGATTTAGTTAGTGTAACTTCCGTATTCAGTTTTGTCAAAATGATAGAATAATACTCTATAGAGTTTCAATAGTTTTTTAATCTCCCTGTATATAACCGATTGCAAGCTGGATGGAATTAGGTGAACTGGGGGGCAGGTGAGGATTACAGCAATATAGAATTCAAAATTTGTTGATCTTTCTATGCGTCCGGTACAGCAATTAAAATATAGACATCATTGATAGGCGTGTATGTCAATCCATTAGGTGTGCTTATAGTTAAAATACACATGTTTATAGGTAGATATGTGCGCAGAGGGGGACAGGGATAAGTTTTTGTATACATTTGAGTATTAGAGACTAGGTATGAAGACCGGATATTAGGAAGACAATTAAAATATATATAAATATATCTGTCTTGAATGAGGATACCACATTTGCCACAAGTTGTGTTTACTCCTGTGCGTATTGTGTCAACACTGAAGATGAGACTGGAAATAACGTCTCGAAATATTTGTAAAAGATCAATGGTGGATCTTGATCCTAAAGCGCTTTCAGACAATCAGCTAATTGCAGGCTTAAAGGAGAAGGGACAAGTGAGAACCCATCAACTGAGGCCAAAAATTACATCATCTGAAAAGATAAAAGATTCAAGATTTTGCCGACCTATGAGTATATGTATTGTCGTTATAATCTAAAAAAATCTGTTAGATGTAACTTTAAAATAGATTAAATTTTAACTATCAAGACAGGCATTTAGAATTAATTTGGTTATATATATATATATATATATATATATATATATATATATATATATATATATATATATATATATATATATATATATACTCAATGAAGATCTGGGTCTCCGACACTTATCCATTCTAGAAGAGCTAGCGCTAATAAATACGAAATTACCAGGAATTTACATCAGCCACAATGTCCAATCGATTCCTACAGAATTTTTATTATTTAGGTAGCTTCCGTTTAGTGATTAGATTTTTTACCTGATTTTCGGATTGCGTACCGAAATATTTGAATCCACTGTCATCATGATGATTTTTGCATATATTTCGATTTCCGGGTACGGAGAGTGAGTAATTCAATATCGCCTAATTTAATTTTGATTATCTTATTATTTCATCCTTGATTACTTGTTATCTTATTTTATCTGTTATCTTATGTTCTGTTGTTAGTGTAGCGCCTTTAACATACATTTATCTATACATGATGGCAAGGTTTATTTTTTATTTTATTTATTTTCTTTGCACTATTACTAGTATCTTCTTTATCAGGCAATTTTTTTTTCGTACCGTTTAATTTAACTTTCTACCCTATTGAAACACTTTATCCGTTTCTAATTTAATTTTACTACCTATTAATTATTTACTCTATTAATAGTGTCATGCCCCCTCCTCACCGAAATGCCACTCGTAATTACTTCATTTAGAAATTTAAATGTAAAATAGGTCTGACGTGTGCAGTTAGGAAATGACAGTTATCATTTTAGTCTTATTTGTATGACCGTTACACGTGCCTGTAATTATATGTAACAGATTAGCTCTCAGTTTTAAGTAAACGCTCACGCACATACACACAAACACGCTTATCCAGTGAATAGTCAGATGTTGCCAAATCGCTATAATTTCACTAGGATGAGTGTACACGTGCATTAACTGATTACTCCTCAATTCAAAACAAACGAGAACACATACACACAGGCATGACGTACGCTTATCTAGTGAGTTGTCAGTAATTGTCATTAAATCATTGTAATCTCATTGCGAAGAGTGTATACATGTAGACATATACACAAACCAATTTGACATACACTTTCTTAGCATTTTTTAAATACACGTTATGTTTAAGATATCTAACAACAAGTATAAATGAGGCAGTTTAAACTAATATTTCCACTTGACATACTGATTGTCAACTTAGTGGGTGATGTGTTTGGCATTGAAAAAGATTTCCGTACCCGGAAATCGAAATATATGCAAAAATCATCATGATGACAGTGGATTCAAATATTTCGGTACGCAATCCAAAATCAGGTAAATGATCTTTTCCCTGTCGCGCAACATGTTTCTTTTAAATCTTATTTAGTGATTAGATTGTCCGTCATAACCATGTGACCGATATCACCAATAATATTGTCCGTATTTTTAGTGTTATTATTTAGATGAATTATCTTAACAATGTTCTTGAAAAAATTAACACAATTTACCATTATCTTAGAAAGGACCATTAGTTCGCTAATTGTTCACTTATTTAACGGACCTATAACAAATATGAGGCAAATATTTTTCAATAACATAACAAGTAATAAACATAAAAAAACGTAATCTGTAACGAAACTTATCACCATGCCTATCATATGTTCTTTAAAGTAAACAAACTTGGCCGCAATAAGTCGAGAAGAATACAAGCCTTTTTAAACCTCTTATTACCACACACAAAGGCAAATAATCCTCCTTACTCAGCTGAAAGGTCCTCTGTAATAAAGTGAAGAAACGGTTTTTATAGAACAGCAAAGTTATACTTTTAATTAAAATGTCTTCAGACAGGATTGAATTAATACATTTCATAATGAAAAAGTAGCAACCAATATCACTTTTTAAACGAACGAACGTATTCAACGATTTCATTTTAGCCACTAATTTTAACTACTCTATCATTTATCCGGCTAGTACTTTTCGTTTGTCTTCTACCTAGAATTAAATTTCCTTCACACGTTCAAATATTTTAGCCACTATCTCTAATACCCAGTTGAGCACAATAAAATATACAAGTTGAATTTTAGTTACAAATTTTATGCATGAATTTGTTTAATTATTAAGCATTCGCGTTTGTTTCAAGTCCTTTAATGAAATACTTTACGACCAAATTTTTCATTGGCCAACGAATACTGAATTCCTTTTGGACTTACGAAGTTTTAAATCTATAACATAATTGCGCGAAATATTTAATACCTCAATTGATATTTATAGCTGCATTGCTACAACTATTGTTACATTTAATATTTTAGTTATTATGCATTCATTTAATTCACAAATAATTGTAACTAATTTTCCTTATAGCATTTATTAAACGTGCTTGTGCTGTGCCTAGCTGCAATACGAAAACAAAACTAATTTATATGAAACAGTTTATCTGGAATCATTATGTTTATCTCAGGCTACTTCAAACAGAGGCTGGTATTTCATTGACGAACACGTCTCGTGTTCAAAGGCTAATTATCTATCTTGACCTACACAACGCTTAGTGGGTATTACATAATTAGTCAAGCTATGTGCGCCCTATGGCAATATCTGTTTTAAATAAACACTGAAAACCACAGATAAAAGTGATTCGCAGTATATCGGCGGATATAAGAAAAGCCTGAAAATGCTTCTGAGGATGCAAAAATAGAAGGCAGTCTGTGCATATAGACTAATTAATAATCATTATAATCATCGTCATTGTCATCACCACTACAAACATTATCACCACTACCACTATCATCATTACCACCATCATTACCATCATCATCATCATCATCATCATCACAACATTATCTTCACTAATAGAAATGCAATAGCATTTGATAGCTGATGCTACACTGCCATATAAATATAAGAAAAATATAAATATAAATGTATAAAAAATTTTTTTTGATTTATGACTAAAATTATATAAAAATGATTTAAGAAGAACTGAATCTAGTTCCGATTGAGATATTTACCAACATATCACACAGAAGTATGACTACCTAGATCTCTACACAACAACATTACAGACAATTGAGCATTAAGCTAAGGCGACATAAGTAATACAGCTTTTTTGTGGTTTTCACGGTATCACTTCATAAACACGACCACGGGAGTTTGTGTAATTAGCATGTATAATAATTATAAGTTTTGTTAGCATATCATATTTCAACAGAATATTGAACAGAATATTGTGATCCACCGCGTCACGCGCACCTCTGAGGTCATCAAAGACGGCTACTGTAGAATGGCATTATGTATGTCAATTTTCAATTATTTGCCTCAAGGTGAAAATATTATCTACACAAACTCGTCCTGGCCAGAATTTGTCTTGTTCTTGTCAAGTATATCAGTCACACGATGCGCTGAGACGGCGTAAGTTAATCGGCATATATAACCTAGTTAAGACTAAAGACAAGTTTAAAGTTTGGTAGTTATTTCCTGAATTTCGGCTGTTATTTTTAAAGATAGAATTGGTGGACGACACGCTTTCAGCAACCTGAACTGTCTCCTCATTCCATATAGTACGAAACTAAATAGTCAACGCCACACAAATTATATCGTCACCCTCTAGAAATAAGGATGCAAACAAATGACCGAAGTTGCAGAATTACGATGATTATGAGATGTTTTGTCCCTGACGATAGTTTGAGATTATTATTTAACATAGATGATGCAGGAATACTTTTAAGGATTGGGACTGATGTAGTTGCCCAAGGCAATTGGTATTTTTAATATTTAGCACACCATCAAGACGACATATTATCGCCGTTATCAGATTGTAGTAGCAATCAGTCAATGTTTCGCCAACTTCTAATTTTCTGGAACTTGATGCGCGAATAAGTCGAAATAAACTTCAACGATTATCTGGATCGAACAGTTCTCCCTTATTTTCAATTTTTCTAATCAAAAATGATTCAAGATCAACATTCATTTTGTACTTAAGTTGAATTCTAATAGCTCTACGGATATTATTCCCAAGCCGAACTAGCTGGAATTTAACGCCTAGATTTCAGAATCTCCACAGATCTTTCAGAGACCCAATAACTAACTCTACTGAAACATACAATGCAACATAAATTAGTACTTGCATCGTGTCTTTATTCACCACCAAGAACAGTTAAAATCAACGGCTGTTTAAGTTTGTTTACATATATTTTAGGTTTATAAGTATTTATTTTTCCAGAAAATGTGGTCTATCATCTACAACGGAAAAGCACATAGATCAATTTGACATATATGTTACAAAATGAACGAAAGCCCAGAATGCAGCCATGCCATTTACACTTAATTGCTACATGATCAACTTGAGTCCACGGTTGTTAAGAATATATTGGCTGAAAATTAGACGCGCATTCATTATCTAAGTAATACCGATAATCTTGATCAAATAGAACAACGTGGTACTAGTAACTGTTACATTATCAGAAATTAGAATCACATGAACAAGCTTATTGCGCTCGCAAGCTTATCAATCAATATTAACTGACATTTAATCCTGCGGAAGTAAACGGTTGCTCACTGGTTAAAGCACCACATTCCGAAGTAGACGTGTACATTTTCGAGTCTTGCCCGCGGCAAATTCTGGACAGTCGTGATGAGTTCAGGAAAAAGACGAAATCGGTCAATTGAATGAATGGCCTATTCAGCACTATGCAATTTTGAGCTTACACTGACAAATGTATGTATATAAACGTTTATGTGTTTATATCAAAATCGTAAACTTGATTATAGTAAAAGAATAAGTTGCTCAGAAATTTAATTAATTTCAATCAAAATTCGAGGCGTCATTTAGTTAGAAAGATGTCTACTGATCATTTAATCTTAATGAATATGCTACTTAATCTTCAAGTGTTCGTATTTTTTAAAGGACAAATTAATTATGCATTCTATCTCCGGTGGTGTACAAACGTCGCTTAAACATGCACAAACAGTCACAGACTACAATTATGTATTAGGTGTTGCGAATCTAGTAACAAATTAAATAAATTATGATCAGAAGGATAAATCAAAGACAGCATGAACGTGAAGTATAATCCCATGAACATTCGTTTCGTGCTTACTGGCGTCTCATCAGTAGGAGCCAGTATTACGCCCTTTAACCACTATATATTTTGGTGAGGAATGTGGGATAATAGGACGATACAATCTCCTAGACGAATGTGAAAACCTGCAGTAGAGTAGCTAACATCGTATAGTCTCGACAACGCGACTTCAACGCTAACTCACTCTATATACTATATCTACCGCGTCTGTAAAGGATACTAACACGGTGATTATTTTGTTGGTATCCGATACCAACATTATAGTACCGAAAAGGTACATTGTACTAACGCTATGGTTTCCAAGTCGGTACATGGTACTAACATGATGGATATCAATGTATGCTTTAGTACATCGAAATTGAGAATTACAACTATTTCAGAACATCTGGTTTATTCTTCTGGTCACAACTGAACTAATTTTGTACTAGGTTCGCAACACCTAATACATACTTGCATATATATTAGTTCTCCGCAACAAACAGTATTTAACTGTGATAACTGATATCGATATTTGGGTGAGGAATGTGGGAAGATAGGACGGTACAATCTCCTAGACGAATGTGTAAACCTGTAGTAGTGAGGCTAACATCATATAAAGTCTCGACAATGAAACTTCAACGCTAACTCATTATACATAATATATGAACCGAGTCTGAAAAGGACACCAACACTATGGCTATTGAGTCAATACCCGATACCAACTATATAGTATCGAAAAGGTACATGATACTAACACTATGGTTGCCGAGTTGGTACATGGTCCTAACACGACAGGTTTCTATGTATGCTATAGTTCAACAAAATTGAGAATTACAACTATTTCTATACACCTGTTATTCTAGTAAATCCATACACTCTAGACAGTTATCACATTTCGTGGTAAATATGACATCATTCAATTTAATTTATAAAAGTTAGACACTGTTTATGGCGAAGAACTAATATATATGCAATTATGTATTAGGCGTTGCACACCTAGTAACAAATTAGTTCAATTATGACCGGAAGGATAAACCAAAGACAGCATGAACGGAAAGTATAATCTCGTGTACAGACAGCTTCTCAGGAAACGCGACGCTATCAACAACCCACTAAAACTCCACAATTTAGGCATCAATCTCAAAGATGGTGATAACGACCACCTTTTACCCAAAGAAGACATTGCTGTCACGCTTCATTGTACCGTAACTGAGTAAATATGGACATTAGTTTTCTGTCACTTCAGAGTCGGCATTACTACCAAGCATTAAAAGTAGCAATTCTGCAATAAATGTCAAGTCTTTTGCCATTTTAACTTACATGCTTGGTTTTCCACTGTAGTCGACAATTAATGGGCTGTACGTCATTACAGAGATGTACACAAAGTGCTCCGCACTTTCTATGATGTTTAAAACAGCATCAAGATCGTCGTTTCGTCCCGGCGGTGTGAAAAGTGGCGGTGAGCTCTACAATATTAGAATGGACGATTGTACTGAATCACAACGTAAAAGTAAAATAAGTTTCTTACAAAGCGCCAATTCGCATCATCCAGAATTGCCGCCCAAATCCTCATACTAACCAAAGCAATATAATGATAATGTGAACGTTTTAAAAGCTGCTAACCAAATCAAACAAAAGATTATCGCATATCGTTTCGGGATTTACACTTCATATAATCTCATTTATACGTGCAAATTGATTTACTAGGCCATGGTTTCAACTTAGCTATGCTCGCCCGCCAATAAAAAACTAGACCGAAAATTTGATTAAAATTTTAATAGGATGTTTGTATTTAACCTTCATAGCTATTAGATTTCCAGAACGCAAACTAAATTCATTTGCGCTTTAAAATGATTATAATTATTTTGGTAGGTCACTAAAAAAATTTATTTAAATAGTCCAACCATTCATTTTAGCATAGGGAAATACAGTTCTTTTTAATGCAAACTAGTATACATAATAGTAAACTGAAAATAGGATTAGTTTAATTTCTTTTTTCCATTCTAACCACATATCTACATAAATGGAGTTCTAGATCACCCGCACGAAGTGACCCAAAGGTACAAAATCTATAGACTTAGTAGGTGTAACTGACGGTAATTCAGTATATTATGCGACTGGTCAAAAAATAGGATTGGTATTTATTTCAGATCGAAAAGCGTGATTTCAATTAGTTGTCTTAATGGATTATGCCCTAGATATATTTCTGAGACTGATATTATTGTAACATTAATCAAACAACATTGGACAAAATGAAGTTCAATAGTCGAACTAATATAATCATTAATGCGATATGAAAGATTATGAACAGGATAACTCAAATAAATCAGTCAAAGGGTCGGATAAGAAATTAAAAATATACTATTCGACGGCGGAAATAAACGACACTACCAAATAAATCAAAGTAATAGCTCAGTTTACGAAGAACTAACTTGAGAATAGAAAGGAAATAAATCAATGCGATTGTCGTCAAATATTGTTCCAAATAAAATACCAATATACCTATATAAATAAAATGACAAACATATCGCACATTAAGCTTCAGTAAGCCTAGGTCCAAGGAGAAAAATCAGGAGACAAATGTGAATGAAGTAGAAAAATTTAAGTCCCAAAAATTATGACAGTCATCGGCAGAAGTTAAAGGAACATAATAATGTGGTATAAATACATTGCTTAAACACATGTAAACACACACACACACACACACATATATATATATATATATATATATATATATATATATATATATATATATATATATATATATTATCCCTAAAAATAAAAGCATACTAATGAAATTTATAAATAAAAACACATACACAAAAATGCATGCATACATAACTAAAAACAAGCATCCATTAATCCGACTGGTTACCGTTTCCAAGTACGCATCGAGTTTGTCCTCGTGGTGGCTTGGTGCTGATTCGTCTTCTCCCTCCAAAGGCTTCAACATTATTCGTGTAGACCAATGGAAATGATGAAGGCTTCGGAGGTTGAGGACGAATCAGCACCAAGCCACAGTAAGGACGAACTCGATGTATACTATGAAACGGGATTTAATCGGATCTTTGTGAAACTGATAGTGCAAATCTACTACCCACGAAGACAAACCCTGGATACTCTATATGGGATGATCGAACTGCGCAAATCAATAAAAAATGCAGCCATAAATGCATACATACATACATACATACATACATACATGCATACATACATACATACATACATACATACATACATACATACATACATACATACATACATACATACATACATACATACATACATACATACATACATACATACATACATACATACATACATACATACATACATACATACATACATACATACATACATACATACATACATACATACATACATACATACATACATACATACATACATACATACATACATACATACATACATACATACATACATACATACATACATACATACATACATACATACATACATACATACATACATACATACATACATACATACATACATACATACATACATACATACATACATACATACATACATACATACATACATACATACATACATACATACATACATACATACATACATACATACATACATACATACATACATACATACATACATACATACATACATACATACATACATACATACATACATACATACATACATACATACATACATACATACATACATACATACATACATACATACATACATACATACATACATACATACATACATACATACATACATACATACATACATACATACATACATACATACATACATACATACATACATACATACATACATACATACATACATACATACATACATACATACATACATACATACATACATACATACATACATACATACATACATACATACATACATACATACATACATACATACATACATACATACATACATACATACATACATACATACATACATACATACATACATACATACATACATACATACATACATACATACATACATACATACATACATACATACATACATACATACATACATACATACATACATACATACATACATACATACATACATACATACATACATACATACATACATACATACATACATACATACATACATACATACATACATACATACATACATACATACATACATACATACATACATACATACATAAATACATACATACATACATACATACATACATACATGCATACATACATACAAGTAAATATTTACATACACAAATACATATACAAATAAAATATGCATTCATACATAATTACAAAATACATATATATAGAGACTACAAAGTATGTTTACGATTTGTTACTTACGGTTAAGTATACACTGCCGGGAGTATTATTAATACTTGTATTTAATGGGTTTAAGCGATTGTATTTTGTAATCAGATGAAGCGGCCACGATTCAGATGGACCAATTGGACCTTTTTCACCGACCAGTCTGAAAGCATCAATTACTTTTTCCAGGTCTCCAATAATCGCTGGGCAATTTATAAACAGAACGCCCAATTCTTTGACCTGAAGTTTAATATTTAGAAATAAATATAAATATATTTTTTCTCAAATATTATACTAATCAAATTTGTGATCTTGATATGAACACCAGTCACATTATGTGCATACATTTGTATTTGTAAATTAAACATTTTATAATGTTAAAAGTAGATTATACATTACACAGGGCTTGGGTTTTACTGAAAAGTATGTATATAATGGGACAGGTCGTATTTTTTTATTTAAGTAGTATTTAAACGTATGTCTTTGCGCGGTGCTGTCCTTCTTGTTGTGGAACAATTGATAGCACTCTTAGGTCGATAAAATCTTGAATTTTAATCATTTTCACGTGCTATGATTATTGGCCTCGATTGATGGGTTCTCACTTGTCCCACCTTTTTTAAGCTTTCCATCAACTGATTGTCTGAAAATGACGTTGGAACACGATTTTGCATTGTTCTTTTATGTCATGATCACAAACATTATGTAAATTTTTATCACCGTCTGCGCAACCAATGTTCATTTAATTACACAAATAATCAACTCAATACCACTTCGTTAGGTCGCATGGTTCCTATTCTATAATGGCAGATTTGCGGAGGTTCGTTGGAACTTTATGTCTCAAAAGATGCCGATACAATTAAAGGAAAGGCTAATATGGTATTGAAACTAGGCACGCCTGTTCAGAATCTGGTGCCCTATCCCCTGAGCCATCCTGCGGCACACCACACATAATTTTAAGTTATATACAAACTAATTTATACTGGTTAACCTTTCCTTTGGGTGGAAATTATATGGCATCTGTTTAGACGCAAAATTTCAACTAACCATCTCCAATCTGTTATAATAGAATAAATACCACGCTACATAGGGATATGGTATTGAAGTGGACATTTATAAAATTAGACGCGCATTGGCTTCGTGCGCAACAAGAAAAACTATTTAAGCAAGAAACATTTATTAGTATGTATTTAAAATTGTGTAGCGCACGGAAAGGTACTTCATTGGTTATAGCAATAGATTCCAAAGCAGACGTGCCCAGGATCGAGCCCTATCAGTGGCAAATTCTGGACAGTACGTGAATAGTTCCCAATAAGGACGAAACTGGTCTATAAGATGAATTACACTGTCTATATTATATAATGCTTGGTTTATATTGATGTGTGTATTTAATGGGACGCGTGTTTCTATAAAGATCGCTGCCTTGATATAAATACTTTACTCATGCAAGTTGTGGGACAACCCAACGGTCCTGCGTTAATAATTGCATAATTATCCACAACAAAAGCATTCAAGGGCTATCTATTAATTCTTCTTGCACAACGTGCAACCAAACTAGTTAAATTGTTCAGCTTTTAAAACGCATTCAGAGCACCACGAAACATAGGAATGTACAGTTCACTGCTCAAATGTAAACTATATTGACAAAAATGACTATTTCCTAAATTAGAAATTTTGTTCAAGTATTTCATGTTAGTATCACTAGGTATATATATATATATATATATATATATATATATATATATATATATATATATATATATATATATATACATATATATATATATATATATATATATATATATATATATATATATATATATATAGAGAGAGAGAGGGTTATCCTTTCTACTGGAAAAATAATGCATTTTACCTGAGTTAATGAACGTAGATCCATGTTGGCACTGCCTATATATCCATTAATGCCATCGACTGCCCAAAATTTCGAATGTACCACGCCTGCGCCAACCAACTTTTCCACATCTAAGTAGATAACTTTTGCGCCTATTAGAATAGTATAAATTAAACTTGTTATATAAATAAGTAATAACTATACTTATAATTACAGTGCAAATAATTATACGAAATTAATGCTAAAGGCGAAACTAAATCAGCAAAACTGGGATGTTCGATTGCTCATAAAATTTTGTATACGACGTTTCCAGCCCATTACAAAATGTGCGGATATATTGGAGTAACAGGCGATAAGAAATAGTTAAAATTCGCAATTTTGGTAAATTTATGTCAATCTCAAAAGCCACTTGGTTAGTATTCTGAAAATCTCACCATTTTGAAAAAAGTGTCAGTACCCGGTACTGGCCTGGTATTATCCATTTGTAAGTATTTTGTGCGAGCTCGGTATTTTGAAAACCAATGTGTTTGTACCCTGTACTGGCTCAATATCTCAAAAATTATCGAGGTGGTACTCATTTAAGGCTTGATATATATTATATATAGTGACTTTGCTTTGATGTCGCCTTGTCGAAGACTTTATATGAAGTTAATCTCATTACTACTTGCATAGAAATTAGCATGGGAGACTGTACCGTCAAACTTTCGCGCATTTCTTGCTCAAATATATAGTGAGCATAAATCATAGTACCGGCTCCTTTGTAAATTAGATTTCACTATGCCGAATACTGTGTATCCTTCTGGTCATACTTTAATAATTTGTTAATAGGTTCGTAATTCCTAATATATAATTGCTTATAAAATAGCTATCAGAAAAAGAATATATAAGCATAATGTATGTCAAACTACTTAGTGTGAAAGCTGCATACCTGGTATCATGTGCCTTATGAACAGGCATTTTCCATCGTTATGATGGAAGTTCGAAACGTGTCAATACGTATGACTGACAATAATTCGATTATTTTGAGCAACTATTTACATGAAATTGGATAGGTGATAATATCAAACTCGCAATCTTGATTTCAGAATTTTTATCACAAACCGCACAAAATATTATTGCACAATAAACAATCATGCTGTATTAAAAACGTCATATTAACCCCTCCAAGCTCTGCTTACACAAACAAAAGCCTAAGTTAGGATATGTTTTATTTTAATAAGTTTTCTGGAATGGACAAAAATTCAATAGCTGATGTTGAAAGTTGGTGTATTGAATTGCGCAGTGCGATCGTCACATTTAGAGTGTCCACGGTTTTCTTTCGTGGGTGGTAGATTTGCGTTATCAGTTGCGTAAAGATCCGATTGATTCCAATTTCGAAGTACGCATTAAGTTTGTCTGCGTGGTGGCTAAATGCTGATTGGTCCCTTCCCTCCGATGGCTTCCACACAATTCTTACTAAACACTGGAAATGAGGTACGATCAAGTCTTCGTTGATGGACAGCGTTTCGGTACCTCATTTCCAGTATCTTCATCAGACTTCTACTCACGCACAGTGCAATGCTGGCACGAAAAGATTTAAACCTTTGCGGAACTGATAGTGCAAACCTAATAGCCACGAAACGAATATCCGCGATTACTCTAAAAAGCAGATTTTGTTTACTAATTTGACAGTGTAGTAAAACCAAGACAATTATATGTACAAACGTATACCATTCTTACTTATTCATCACAACGACACAAAAAGAAACTGTCTGAGGGACAACACTAAGAAACAAAAAGGGAAATGTTGTCATTTCCAGCTGCCGTTAAGTTCTTATTCATAAACAGTTTAAATCTTCTAGTTATGGTGGACGCCGCCGCTAGTGAGACCACGACAACAACAACGATGTGGACGATGATGATGACGACTACAACGACGACGAGGAATCATATTTATATGCCCAATTAAAAATGAGCGTCACAAATTAATTTTACAAGCTGAATTTTATTTTATGTAATAAATTCACTGATGGGCAGCAACAAAGCATCGGTTTTTCAATTACCATTTAAAGCTCTACACGATGAGGTGCTGATGATGTTAATGATAATGACTCCAGGGATGACAATGATGATAAAGAAGAAGAAGATAATGATACGGGGCAAACGGCAATAAATATACTCACGTCTAGATAAATAGGATACTATTGTCAAAGCTTGCGTAACAAAATCCATGTCAACAAATTTTAGGCAAAACAGTAAATTTTATAATTGCTTACCTGATTCCACTAACATACGCGTTTCATTATTGACTTCTTTCGATTTTGGCCCATTCTGAACGATAGTCAGGTCAAGCGTTGCGGCTTTCTCACGTATCATGTTGAAAATCTCTTCGCTCTATCACGTCCATTAGGTGGCAATTTTTGAAAATAAATTGAAAATTATGGGTATAATAGCTACCTACGACAAAAGGTGCGAAAGTTCAGTGGTCTAGCGAAATAACGATCCGAAAAGGAAATTAACATACTTTCACGTTTATTAATTTAATTTATATGTTATCAAGGTTTAAGTCACGCTTGTGGATAATACAAACATGGTCGATGAATAAAATGAATGAAAAATTGTGAAACTGGATTTATAAAAATTACTTGATCTCTATTTTGAGTAACACAGATCAGTCAATGTTTGTTGACTAACTATATTCGATATCGTCCAAGTGAGAACGAACAATCTTGATCAGACACATTATCTATATCATTGTCATTTACCCCAGGAGGCCACCAGCGACCTTCCAGAAAAACAAAATATCACTTCAAACCTCGATAAACGGGATGAAAGCGCGCTTCGTGTCCTCACATGTTTAGTTGACAGAGAAACAATTATGAAGCGCGATGGTTAATTCGTAAATACTCAAAACCAGTATAGCAGTAGGAAATGTCTGGTAGGCAATTAATTCGTAAATACTCAAAACCAGTATAGCAGTAGGAAATGTCTGGTAGACAATAATTTTGTATACCCTAACATGTGACAGATTTGCCCCAGAATTTCTAACTTCTATAATCTTTTTGTAAAATACAGTCGACGAGGCATTTTTAAAGTCAACAGTTTCGGATAGTCTTTTTTTAAGTGTTCTTGTCTTACAGCGTGTTAAAGTTGTGCTAAGAATTTAAAGCATAACTTTATATGGAACATGCTTTACTGTGTTTCAACTCTGCCAAATTTTACTAATTAATACTCTAAGGTCGAAAATTCTTCTCCATAAAAATACTGTGATTCAAAATGAACCTTATATGTAACGCCAACCTTAAAAATTGGGATAACTACCGTATTTCAATTGGTCAACAGATAATCAAGTAATAATAGGTCTTACTTAAGGAACTTTACGCCAGGTAATGTTCTATTTAAAATAATTTTAGGAAATATACACTCGATAAATTGCAAACTCTAGAAACTCGTATTTTACATTGTAGTCGCTGGTTTATCGATCGTTCTTATTTTAATGAGTTATTAGATAGTATTTATTGACGGTACAAAAAATTGTGCTAGTGGCAGCGACAGTCTGCAAATCAATATATTCAACTGAAAATATGCCATCTAAGGGGAACCGATAAACGACGATTTGTGGACACAAACCACATAGCCCAATGGAAACTGTACTAATGAAATTCTAACTATGAACAACATCTACGCGATATCATTCAACTCAATCGTATTCTAGTTAAGCCGTCTTGATTTCACCACATCCAGGTATTCACAAACTAAGCATCACTCCAGGGAGCATTTAAAAGGCCCCCTTTTAGGACCAACTCATATTAACGCTCCCTGAGTTGTCAAATAATGTTTATCCATCATTACACTACATACATATTAAATTAGAAAGTTTTTAAATGTTTAAATTAAAATTGTCAAGAAATGGAGTAGAAAGAATAGATGAGATGGATTGATATGTCAGTGTTGTGAAATTGTTTAACAGTTTCAAGGGTCATCCAAATATTTAGTTTTATTTTATCATAACGAAGTCACAGCTCGTCGTAACGGTGTCCAAAGTCCAAGCATCCACATTTAATTATAATCTAGACAAAGAATTTTTGACAAAAAATACCGATTGATATATGATATATTTAGAATTTCTATTATTAGATTACTCAAGCTTGATTTTATGATTTCATTATTGTAATTTCTGTTAGTTTTGGCTTGTTTTTAGTTAAACTACTTTAGTTCACATTGCGCATTTGAATAACCTCTTGAAATCGATTTTAATGATTCCTAATATTTCGAGTTTCGTAACAAATCCATTCTCATGCTCATTAAGCAAATCGGATGTGTTGTGTGGCTTCGAATATTTTCCCTGTGATTAGCAGAGAGTTCTGGTATAAAAACTAAATGATGCCACGAGGAAATTGTTTTCATAACAAAAATGTTCAAAGTAATAGTAATGAAGCCTTTTTCAGATACCTGAATAAACACTACAAAAAGTTAATAATTACGAAATGACTAGTTGTTAGAAAACCATCTCCTTGTGAATGTTATATCACACCATTCCTAATCAAAATTAAAAGCTGTTCATAACTCGCCCAGTTAAGCTTTAAAAAGGAGCCATTTCTTGTGCTACCTTTCGCAGCGAGGATAAAAACAATCGTAAAGCGTTATCATTAGCTTGCTACAGTGAAATCTAAATTTGCCTGACGTCTAGCTAAATTCAGTCAAAATACCACATCATGTACCGGAAATGATTGGCAGATCAATAGTAAGCTTGAGAGAATTAACACTCGTCTTTTGCCAATACCTCCATCTAAGGCAATTCGCTGCCAACATGTTTTCTGAACTCTGTTTTAGCATTGACCTAGTCTTTGCTCCTGACACCTATTACGCCCTACCTTAAACATAGCGTCATGGCAGCGAACCGAATGAGAGCTTTTTCAAAACGAAAATAAATATTTACACATGGCTGTGACAATGTTGAACTTGTCATACGCCTTTGAGAACATTACAGTACATTGTATTGTGTAACTTCGGCTTTCTTCAAAATAAAAGGTTTTACTGATGAGTGTGTGAATTTCTACTTAATTAATCCAAAACAGACTGTGAATTCAAATGTAATCACAAGCGTGATTGTACCTGTTATTTCACTAGTAACGTGTCAATTAACTAGGAATTGACTGTGTGATTTCTTTTACAGCGCAGAAATTATTATGATTTAGGTGGTTATGTGTCAGAAAAGCTTAATTCTAAAAGGCTGATGCATAATTCTCTGCAATGTTATAACTTCGATCCAATCACATGCTATCATGCAAAATTATATATATATATATATATATATATATATATATGTAATATATATATATATATCGAGACAAGAAATTTTCAGGAAATACACACACACATGTGACACGCAATTATCTAATGAAAGATCATTCTGAAGTATAAATTATATGGCCAGAGGAAATATCGCGCTTGCTTCATTAGTTTGTTTTGTAAAACTGGTGGGGATGGACCAACTGAAGGCTGCCGATAACGGCAGCCGAAATATATTTTTCAAGAAAGAAAAAAATGGAATTATTACTGTGTTAGTCAAAACGCAGACCAGGTAATATCCAGTGATGTTTTGGCTATAAAATATTACTACAACTGAAATGTGATGAGCTCTATCTTCTCATAACATCTGGTTTTGATATACCGGTGATCAGTTTTCTTCGGAAATTACAGGAACAGTACCCAATAAAAACGAAACCGATTTACTGGATGTATTGCTTAATGTACATTATAAAACGCTTTGTTTACACTGACAAATATATATATATATATATATATATATATATATTTATATAAATATCTATATATTTATCATGTCTATTGCCTTAGAATATTACACAGTATATTTCCAATTAGGGAAAAACACATTAATAACAAAAGGATAATGGCCCATTATTTCTAGATTACTAAACTTCGCTCTACAATTTTTCATTATATACATTCTTGATTTTAATTTTATTATGCGGGTGGCAACAAATCTGACTCGGTTTTACTTATATTTCTTGTTCTGGCTGATTGGTAAGTGTGTATGAGTTTGTGTCTATGTACGTGCCTGTTTGCATGTAAAAGTCATTCTCACTGTATTACAAAGTGAAGTCTGATATCTGATCATTATTCTATTGATGGCTTGAGAATTAAACATCTGTTCGCATTATATATATATATATATATATATATATATATATATATTATATATGGATTGATTTTTATATCAAGATCGCAACCTTGATTTAAATAATTGTTATCACCGCCCGCGCAACTAATGTTCATTTATTTATATAAATAGTATTAGGAGTTCCAATTATATTTATTAACATCCGCCATACCAATGTTCATAGTTAATTACGCCATACGTTGTAAGTGTGTGGATGTGTTTGTGCTGATAGGGTTAATCAAAGAGCTGATCGCAATTTGTTTATTCACTTATGATTTCACTACTTTGGCCAGTCCTTGCACATATGCCTTTTCCACGTAATTTCACGTACACGCCACATTTACCATAAGTTGCCTGGCAACAAATCAGGGCGTGTACTTTGTAGAACAAATTGTTTGTGAATTAATGCAATTTTACTCCTTTGTAGACAAAATTATTCTGTTTTTCGCATAGCTGGTTATACTTCAATTTGTTGCAGGTCCGGATGAATGGTCGACGATGCTGGTCCGACGGATAGTCAGCTTTGGCTAGATAATGGAATATAATTGCCTGTTGTGGCGATTTGTGGCCTCTCGAATATAACTTCATGCTGATGGAATCATAGTATAACTTTATCGGATGCTTACTATTAGAATTAAAAGGCTTCGTTTAAGTAAACTAATATTTTGGATTTTGTTTAATACAGATGATAGAGATGTTGGCGACCTTCAAAGCATATTTAGGCACTTAATACGGTGCCAAGTCAGTGAAGCTGAAAATTTTCGCTTTATCAAAATGTGCCTAAAACATTGCGTTATTCCTAAATGTTTTAAATTGAAACTGTCATGTCATCTAAATACCAAATATATGCCTCTTGAACATGAATTGACTTTAAACATGATGAATAAGTTGATTCGCGATTTAGAAAAACGCAAACACGATCTGTGTAAAAAGAAAACTAAAATAAAACCTTAGCTCTTTGCACGCGGAATAATTTAAATTTATACAGGATTTTACTGATAGCGCACGTTGAGAAATTAAAAAAGTCCAGATCAGACATTACAGAAAGTTAGTAAATTTGGGCGTCTATAGACAGACCACAGTTAAGATTATTCCTACTGTGGTAAATATATATATAACACAACATAATGAAAAGCAGCTGGAAATACTTAATCGTGGTTTGATTGCAGCTATCCAAATTGAGACATCACAAAAAAACTGAGAAATTTACTGAGGCTGTTAAAATAGCACAATTCCTCTCAGACATAGATAAGTTTACTACCACCCGCGCAATCAATTATTGTTAAATTGTATTGCTTATATATGTATATGTGGCGAAAGCTGCAAACAGTTAATGATCGTGACTGCATAGAAATTGTGAAGCCGATATTTCCAGTCAAGTTCAATGTCTGCGAGACTGATAGAGGTGAGAGCCGCATATCTAAATTTGATTTCCATATATATTCAATGCGGTTTGATCCTCGATAGTCTATTTGCCGTCGTACTCTGATGATGATCAAGAAAGGTCGAAACGCGTCAGTGCGTTGCGGCTGGCGGTAGTTTTTTCTGTTGTTTGACGACTGGTTAAATATAATGTGATTGGTGTTTACTTCAAGCTCGCAAACTTGATTTAAAGAATTGTTACCACAACCCGCGAAAACAATTATTGTTTAATTGTATTGCCTATATATGTATATGTGGCGAAAGCTACAAACAGTTTATGTTCGTGACTGCATAGAAATTGTGCAGCCGACATTTCCAGTCAAGTTCAATGTATGCGAGACTGCTAGAGGTGAGAGCCGCATATCTAAATTTGATTTCCATATATATTCAATGCGGTTTGATCCTCAATAGTCAGTCTGCCGTCGTACTCTGATGATGATCAAGAAAGGTCGAAACGCGTCAGTGCGTTGCACCTGGCGGTAGTTTTGTTATGCTGTTCGACGACTGGTTAAATACAATGGGATTGGTGTTTACTTCAAGCTCGCAAACGTGATTTAAAGAATAGATAAGGCTAAGTTTGAATTAGACATAGCTACAACTGTGTTAACGCACAGAGAGGAGAATATAAACCAAATAATGAAGTAAAATTCTCAGAAAATGGTTAATAGCAAACAGTGTGATATGTTTGAAAGCAGACAAAGGAGGAGCGACGGTTCTGATGAGTCAATCTGAGAAAAATTCTCATAGTAACGTGTATATTGTATGAAATAGCCAGGTAGCTCATATCCCTTTGGAATATTTTAGAAATGTTCAAAACCATTAATGTGGAATTACTCATCAAACTATTACATGAAAACATAAACTCACGATTTTTACGAATCCGAAAGGTACGGATAGATTAGTAAATGCCGAATGGTAAAGTGGGTTTTAGTATTGATAATAGGCAATGGAATCTACAAAGAAGCTCGCAAAAGGTATTTCATGAATTAGACAATGAGAATTTTGAAAAGGAAAAAAAAGAGAAAATGTTCAAAATAAAACGGTGGTCAAACCGTTCCAAACGGATTGCAGTTAAATAAACCAGGACGCGTTTGAAGATAATCATTTTGTAATTTGCGTAAGAATGAACCAGAAGGAATGTAAATTTACAGTGGATTTTAGTTCATTCTGCCGTAATATATAATGAAGGCGCAAAGAAACAGCTAAGTTGAGTGATGCAATTGTTATTAATGTAGGCATATACTTCAAAGAAGCGAAGGAGCAGAAGCAAATTCCAATCACCTGACAAGGAGAGATTTACGATTAAAAATCTGAATTTACAGTCATACATCATCCTCATCATCATCATGCCCAGCCATACAAATGTCAAAAGTGACTAATGCTTCACAGCTATATAACCATAAATTGAAAGAAAAAATATATATATATAACAACAGAAATAATATCTTAGACAAATTATTAGTGAGATTTACGACAGAGAGAGAGAGAGAAAGAAAACCTCGCTATTAAGAGTAAATTTATCAGGATAACTCAAAGAAATGAGGCAAACCAAACCTTTCCACAACAACATTTTGGCCAAGTTAGCATTCTGATAATACAGCTTCCTTGCGGTTTTCAATGTATCACTTCATAAACAAACCAAACCTCGCAGCTACCTTTGTCCTACTTAGAAAAGAAAGTTACGAAGATGATTTTACTAGAAATCTGCAACAAGAACGCCACCGAGCTCGATTTGATGTCATATCGTTAAGGGTTTCGAACCAAGAACTATGATGCGCACGTGGACCCCATCCTGGCAGACGAGTGGGTCCTATACTACCCACTTTTGATGTAAGTGAATTGAACTGTTTCTGCCATGCCAAAATCTGCCCACCTTAAGCCAATCTGGTGCTAGATGAGAGAACAGAGCTCTACTGGGCAATCGAATTGAGGGCATACGCAAAACGTGACCGAGAAACGAAGTTGATAGTCTTATTTGTTTTTCTAACGACGAGCACTTATTGTCAGATCCAAAAATACGTCTACGGATGTCAACGTTGGTTATTCGTTGTTGGTAACCAACATGTGCTATAATTTTACCTGATTTTCGGATTGCGTACCGAAATATTTTAATCCACTGTCATCATGATGATTTTTGCATATATTTCGATTTCCGGGTACGGAAATCTTTTTCAATGCCAAACACATCACCCACTAAGTTGACAATCAGTATGTCAAGTGCTATACTTCTCAAACTTTACTTTACTTTACTTTACTGCGGCTGACTCCTTTTGGAGGATAAGCCGGCTCCCATGGAGTTTCTTGGGAATTTGGTACAAGTGGTGTCCTCTCACCACTCAAATAAAGATGATCGAATGCCTGTAAGCGTCTCAAATCATCAATTCTATGCGGCCAAGTTTCATTAGCGTATAGTAACACTGTGCGTACAGATGCATTGTAAAGTGAAATATTCGCGTTTCTCCATAAATGGCGAAGGTTCGAGAAAGCTACTCTAGTTTTCGCGATTCGTATTCTCATCTCTTCGGACATATTGCCTACGTTATTGATAGAGCTCCCAAGACATTTAAACCTGTCGAATATGTCTAGATCTTCATTCTGCAGTCGCAACGCTGGAGTGAGTGGTGAGTGATCCTGTAACAGTATCTTATATTTAGAGAGTGCGAATTTAATTCTATTCAAGGAGGCCCGGGCAGCATCCCGATTGTCGAATAATAGTACGATATCGTCCGCATAGTCAAGATCGACTAGTTTATCGCCCAGGAAAACTTGAAATCCAGCATCCTGAATGTATGGGAGTTTTTTCATAATAGCATCGATTACAAAATTAAGCAAAAAGGAGGAAAGTGGACAACCTTGACGAACAGTACTGCTGGTTGTAAAGCTATGCGTTAATTCGTTGTAGACCATAATGCGACCAGAACTATTTTTGTAGAGAGCGCGTATAATATTAACAAATTTTGTGGGCACCACTTTTCGACAAAATATGGAATAAAACATTGCGATCCACCGAATCAAATGCACCCTTGAAGCCTAGAAAGACGGATATTCTGGGACGGTGATATGTCTCTGTTGAAGTACTTCCCTTAACGTAAAAATATTATCTATACAACCTCGTCCTGAGCGGAATCCGGCTTGTTCTTCTCTAGTATTTGATTCATGTGAAGCTCAAAGACGACGTAGGATAATCGAAACAAACGACCTAGACACGCCTGGAGTCAAGCTTATACGACGATAGTAAGCGAACGAATTACGATTGCCTTTTATGAAGATGGGAATTATGGTCGACTCATTCCATTCAAGAGGTACGATTTCCTCATTCCATACAGTATGAAAAAGTTTGGTCAACGCTCCCAAAAGTATATCGCCACCATCCAAAAAAAATCCTGAAATCAAATCATCGGGACCTGCGGCTTTGCGATGTTTAAGAGTTAGGATTGCATCGCGTACTTCTAACTCTGATGGTTCTTTGAGAATAACATTCCACACTGTTAATGCAGGCATGCTTTCGAGAATCGAAACTGAACCGGGTGCCCAAGAAAATTGTTCTTTGAAGTGTTCAGCCAACCTATCAAGACGACTTATTTTATCGATTATTAAATGGTTGATGCAATCATTTTTGGTTTCATTAACTTTAAATTTTCTCCGATCTGTTGCTTGAATAAGTTGGAACAAACAGCGACTATTATGTGACGCGAACGCTTCTTCCAATTTTTCAGCCTCTGGTCCAAAAGTTTTCGAAATCGACTTTTAGACTGCGCTTAATTTGGTGTCGTATATTGCGACAAGTATTATTATGAGCTGAGTCAGGTGAAATTTGGCGCCTTGTTTCAAATATCTCCATAGATTTTACTGAGAGCCAATGAATATGTCTACGGGGGCCTGCAATGCCATAAACAATAGTACCTGCATTGTGCATATCGGAACTTATCTTCGACCAAAGTAAATTCGGATTTTCGCCATCAAGACGTTGAGAACGGTTTTTTCATTGATTTTAGTAGATGTATTTAAACGTGCCGCACACAGTCGACTATTTAAAGGGATCCATTCAATTAAGTCAGCTTCAGCTCGTGTGCTAAAGACAATACCAATGCCCCATTTACCGGCTTGAGACAACTCCGTGGAACCATTTGTTCGGAGCCATTAACACGTAGATATAGATGATGCAACCAGTTCTGTAATGCACGCGGGATCCTGTATTCTGGTTTCAGATGCGCAACATACATCGATTTCTAATTTACCTAACGTAAATACACGAGTTTTTTGTTGTCCAGGTTTTTTTAATGTTCGTACATTAAATTCGCCTACGTTAAAAACCAACCTAGGTTCAATGAATGATCATCTACTAGAAGTATTTTCGATATTTGGTCACCTGATATTGGGCTCAGTGATATTATCTACACCAACCATATTCATAGAAGAGCCTTATTGTCAGATTGAGAAGAGAAGAGAAAGGAAATGAGGCAGAATCGGAGATAAATTTGCCTGCAGTAGCCTGAATTCGCTTATCTACCCTGCGCGGCGCAGCACATAAGGCGCGACGACCGATGCAGTATGTAATCATTGTAATTTGAATTTTTATGCATACTATATATTGATTACATAATCACACCGCACCGTAGAACCACTAAGTAGCATTTGCAGAGGGGAAAATCTGTTTGTCTATCATAAAACAGGGCTATTTGGCGAGACCTAGTAAATTCTTTCTTAATGGCATAGGTTCCACTGGAACCCACCGCATGGGAGGTTTAGATTAGCTTACGTAAAAACAGACAACACAGCTATTTGTGGCGATTAGTTAAATACAGTGGGACAGGTGTTTGTCTCAAAATCGCAAACATTATTTAAGAATTGTTTTCACCATTCACAAACGTAATGTTTTTTTAATTGTACAACTTAAATGTGTCAATTCAATCAAAATTTATGCGAGACTAATAAGAGTGAAATTTGCAAATCATTTTTCTATTCATTGCAATAAGACAATTGTTAATTAGATAGCCGTCGTGCTCTGATCATAATCATGTATTTTTGAAACGCGTCAATACGTGCGACTGAAAGGCAAATGGTTATATATAATGGGATTGTCTTAACCTCGAAAACTAAATATAAAGGATATAGATCTCCGTTTATCAATGTAGATATCAAAAAGCAGCATGCGAAATAGAACGCATAAAATTACATTAGCAAAAAAATGTTATTTCACAGTGTCAAAACGAAACGCTCATAAGAATTCGAACAAAACTGTATAAAATCCGTATAATGTTAACAAGAAAAGGGATACGAGACCAATGGCTAAATATTTATCTATTTCTTGTTTTATGAGCGAGAGTTGATGTCAAATAATTTTGTACTTGTTGTGCCTAGAAAAGGTTGTTGGTTCCATTCCCTACTATATTTTATTGGACACACCTTAACATGGATTTTGCACGCCTTCCTTGTCACCTATAGGTTGTAAATTAAAGGCCTTATAAAGGCATGCAAAAAGGTACAGCGAAATTTTTCTTCGATAAAAGTATATCGACACTGAATCATCAAATGTTTCTAGTCACGCCAATAAATAAGTAATTCAATAAGTCAATCGCGCATTTAGTTTCTTTAATGGTTGATGTATTTCTGTCCTCTTCTGCTATGTTGAATTACGAGTTCACTTCTGTGTTTTATAAATTACTTCTAATTTGGAGTACTTAAATGAACAACTGAGAATAGATGAAAACCAGTGTAGATTCGGGTAAAAAATATATTCAATAAAGTAAAATATGTGAATACATTACTGGGTTTCCGTCAACAAATTAAAAGGTAATTTTAGAAAACTTGTTGCTTTATTTTCATTTAATATATTTTCTGATTATGATGCCTTATCTTGAACAATGTGTTAAAGTATCAGGCAGTATGACCTAAGCATCGTGTAATGTAGAAATGACAATTTGCCTAGTAGACCGGTTTCATCCTTCTTCACGTACTGTCTAGTATTTGCCGTGTATAGGGCTCGAACCTGGGCACGTCTTTTTTCTGAATTCCCAATAAGGACAAAACAGGTCTACTGAGTGAATTGTCTTTTCTACATTATTCATTACTTAGATTATACTCTCAAATATATATAATAAAATTTGTGCTTGTCAAATTCGCAACCTTGATTTAGAACATTGTTATCAACGCTAAGCGCAATCATTGATCGTTTAAGATATTAGGCGGTCAAGTAACTGGCTAATATTTTCGCAATGGAATACCAATGGAAGATGATATGCTTAGTAAAGTGTACATAGATTTGACCCTGTTAAGGTCATCGGATTACATCGCTAATCATATTCGTCGTTACATTCCTGGAAATTACGTGTCAAAAGGAGCCAGGAAACAGACTCTTCAGCTACTTTGAACAAAGAAAACCAAACAACAAACTTTTCAGCAGCTTCCCCTTCAAAAACCTTAAAATAGATTGAATTAAGCACGTTTTGATCTAGGCGTCATTCCATGCGGAACAAACATGTGTCTAAAACCGTTAAATTGTCAAAGTTAGCATGCTAAACAATATTCTGTCGATCAAAGAATACTAGCACAAACCTTTTCGTAATTTACAGAGTTTTCAACATCGTCATGCAACATTGTCCAATAGAACGAGGTCAGCTTTATTTCGTTCTGCGCAGTATTGAGCAAAAATTTCCACGCATCCACTGTGCTCATGTGGTGTGGCGAGTCCGATGAATACACCATGTTCTCCGGTATGGTCTCGACAAGATAAGCTTTACACATTCTCTGGTTCAACTGGCAGAGCAATCGTTGTGAATAGCACACTTAATAAAAATGCGAAATGAATCAAGGTTGGACATTGTCGCATATTGCTGACTGAGGGAATCGCCAATCAACCTGAAGTGCATGCACAAATGATATCCGAAGAAATTTAAAAACGTGAGAATTTACGTAGCTGAAACATTTTTTTCAAATCAGTACACCAGACGAATTAGTCAAGGCAATGCAACAAATATACCTTGATACACCAATAGGGATGGCGGGAAACTGGGCTGTACAGAAAAAAAATGAGAAGTCTAGATGGCATAGAATGATTTTTTATCAATTTATGCTTTCACTTAGCAATGAAGTGTCTTCATAATGCAGTGTAATTTTAAACTTTAACCACTGGCTAATTGTATTCTGAATGAAACCAAACACATTATTTAGAACGCCATAACCCAACGTATTTCAAATCGCTTAATATAAAATGTCAATCAGATTTAGTTACAAGGCTAGGTCAAATCCTACCGAATATTGATTTTCATAGTCATCTTGTTTGTTTGGCCTAAATTGTAATGTATGGAAGTCTTGTAAGTCCCGTTTGTTTATGCTGCTTAGATCTCTCTCTATCTCTCTATCTCTCTGTCTATCTGTCTATCTGTCTGTCTATCTGTCTATCTGTCTGTCTATCTGTCTATCTGTCTATCT
>JAQBSW010001667.1:0-2500 GCA_029291075.1 Eudiplozoon nipponicum
ACCATAGTGTTAGTACCATGTATCTTTTCGGTACAATAATGTTGGTATCGGTTACTAACACAATAGCCATAGTGTTAGTATCCTTTACAGACTCGGTATATATATTATATAGTGTGAGTTAGCGTTGAAGTCGCATTGTCGTTGACTTTAGATGATGTTAGCTTCACTATTGCAGGTTTACACATTCGTCTAGGAGATTGTACCGTCCTATTATTCCACATTCTTCTACCAAATATATAGTGGTTAAAGGGCGTAATACCGGCTCCTACTGATGAGTCGCCAGTAAGCACGAAACGAATGTGCATGAGATTATACTATCCGTTCATACTGCCTTTGGTTTATCCTTCTGGTCACAACATAACTAATTTGTTACTAGGTTCGCAACACCTAATACATACTTGCATATATATTAGCTCTTCGCAACAAACAGTATTTAATATAGCAAAACTACCGCCAGTCGCACGCACTGACGCGTTTCGACCTTCGATGACCATCATCAGAGTACGACGGCTGGTTAGATAAAATGGGATTGGTGTTTACTTCAAGCTCGCTAACTTGATTTAAAGAAATGTTACCACCGCACGCGCAATCAATTATTGTTTAATTATATTGTCTGTTTATATGTTTCTGGCGAAAGCTACAAACGGCGAATGTTCGTGACTGCATAGAAATTGTGCTGCCGACATATACAGCCACGTACAAATTATGCAGGACTACTAGAGTTGAGAGTCGCATATATAATTTTGCTTTCCTTAAATATACAATAAAACGAAGTATTGCATACGAGAATTTTTAAAACGCATAAAATTAAATTTCATGTAGAGAGAGAGGATGAGAGAGCGCAAATTATATTAAAGTTATTTGCTTAATGAAATTCGAGGAATTAAGGCAAGCTTAAATGTCGTAAAATCCTCCAAAAATATTTATATATCAAGCTATTTTCATAACGAGAAACAGGCCCAATACAAACGTCCGAAACAGTTTAAAACAATTTTAAGAATGCACTTAATGCAAAAATAATCGATGATTTGAATTTAAAGGGGACACATTTGATTAATGTGGATAAACAGTAAATAAATCTTTAAAGCAAGTGCGAGCTTGAAATAAACACTAATATTGTACATAAAATAAAATCAAAACACAGGAGAATATATGGTTTGAGCATAATTTATCTTCTCTCATTTTCTCTCTTACTATTTAACCACTCCAAACATAGGTTTAAATTAAGTTTTCAACTTTTCTTTAGAAAAGTATTAAAACTACCATGTTAGAAAGAAATTATTTATAGACATGATTACTTTCTTGCAAAAATTCCATTAAAGAAAGCGTGCTTTATACGTTATTCTCCATTCGATAACTTGTTAATATTAATTCGGATTTGGCACGGAGATTTACACTATTTAGTAAATTAAGATGGCAGTGATTTGCCAACTGAGTAGGTCCTGGAGCGATGCAAAACTTACTTAAAATACTATGCCATTAGATAGCTAACGAGTCTGTCTGTTTTTGATAGTTTTTCATAATCAATTCATTCAATAATTGGAAACTTGTTTATTATTACACATTTCCTGAATTGATATGGTTTAAAATATTTCGACTTGTTATATTTGCTTCTTATAATTGTTTCACGCTTTAAATAACCTAAACTACACATAATTCTAATTACCTGGTCCTTGTTGTACCTAACAAGGGTGTTTGCATTCATTGCCCTCAATTTTAATCCGTATATTTCGACTTCTACTTACAGAAGCCTTTTTCAACGGGAAGCACATCCCACAAATAATTTTACAATCATTAAGTCAAGTGGTAAATTTAATTTAAACTTTTTCAGTTATACTTATGATTAGGAAATCTAGTAATAAGTATAAATGAAAGAGATTAAACTAACTTTACCACTTGACCCAATTATTGTCAAATTTTTTGTGTGATGGGCTTCCTGTTGAAAAAGTAAAATTGCAGATCGTGCAAGCAAACACCTTGATAGATAAAACAGAGGCCAGACAATTAATCTAAACCCTGTCGTGTACCATATTTCTTTTGCGCAAAATCTTGTGTGTTTCCTCTTATATGTTTGAGTGTGTGTGTGTGAGAGAGAGAGAGAGGGGGGGGTGTGCTTGTGTTCGCGAAAGTCTTAGACTGTTGCAGGAATGCCTTTGGCAAGAGAGAACACAAATCATGTAGCTTACTTTAATTTTTATACAAAAAATAAACATACCTCTCTTCCTTTAAATCAAGTTTGCGTGCTTGAAGTAAACACCAATCCCATTGTATTTAACCAGTCATCGAGCAACATAACAAAACTACCGCCAACTGCAACGCACTATGTTGTTCGATGACTGGTTAAATACAATGGGATTGGTGTTTACTTCCAGCTCGCAAACTTGATTTAAAGAATTGTTACCACCACCCGCGCAATCAATTATTGTTTAAATTGTATTACCTCTCTTCCGTCTGCTTCACATACTGGTCATGCTTCGTCTTTAGCTGCTTTATCTCGCCC